>PVIJ01013215.1:0-46076 GCA_004024925.1 Scalopus aquaticus | reverse complement strand
GAGGGAAGGAAAAGGGCACAAAATGGAATAGAAAAGAACACAAGGGACCATGGAGATGGATCACGGGTGAATTGGTGGTGGGCTACCCAAGGGGAATACAAAATGTAAAAGACATAAATAGCAATAAAACAATATATTTATAAAAAAAAGTTAGAACCTAGGAAGTTTGGGGGAAAATTGATAGAATCAAAGTAATAGCGATGCATAGATTGGAATTTCTTTATTAAATGTTGTTCAACAGTAGCGATGGAAGATAGATTTAAGAAAAAAATTCTTAAAGATTTAGTGATATAGAGAGAGAAGAGAGAGAGGGAGAAAGAATGAAAGACAGAGAAGGACATCCTTTGCATAGGGTGTTTTTCATAGGACGACTGCATCGGATGTGGGAAGGAGAAACATGCTTTCCTTTACTTCCAGTTCTTTTTCATTCTGTAGGGAGAGAAGTATCATTTCTAGGAATCAGCATTCCTCTGTCTAAATATTTTTGCAAGTATAGAATATTATGTAATTTTTTGAACATTTTAAACCAAAAGAAAGACTACCCTTTTGAAGTTTGCCTATTTGTATGGCCTGTATTTATTTTTTTCGAAGTGGAAAATACGTAAGACTACCATACTGAAGAAAATGGAAAAATGTTTTTATCTCAACCGATAATTTAAAAATAAACAGCCTTTCTATGAAATAGAAGGGTATATAACATCTATAAATTGTTTTGAAGTCCCTGAAAAAGTAGAAACTGTAATCATCGGCAGATGTACTTTATATAGGGCAATTTATGATTGGGTGAAATGTATTTTACTCATAAGCTTGGTATAATGACATCTATACATATATAGACAGTATCATATATACACATGCATATATGTGCCCATATATGGTACATATATATGACACATATGAGACATATATGTCTCACCGGAGACAGAGTGGGGAGCAGAACATTTACGTTATGTGTACATGTACAGTTATAATGCATGATTGCATGTATGTACATATGTGTATATGCAAAATATATACATATCTACATAATGTATCCCTCATTGTAATATCAAAGTTTCACTACCTTAAGTCTTCTGTGCCCTAGTCATCCTTTCTTCTTCCATAAACTCCCTAACCTACTCATCTTTTTATGGTCTCCAAAGTTTTGCCAATTTTCAGAATGTTATATGTTTGGAAATCATATTTTATATAGTTTTTCTAGATTTTATCCGTTCACATAATAATATGCACTTGTTTCCCCCATGTCTCTTCATGACTTGCATCTCACTTTTCACAGTGCTGAATAATATTCCATTGTTGGCAGTTTATTGATACATTTGCCTACAAAGGATCTTGGTTGTTTATAACTATTGGCAATTACGAATAAAATTTGGTAAATATCCTTATGTGTTCTTCTGTGTGTTTGGACATAAGTTTCCAACTCCTCTGGGTAAATACCAAGAATGCAAATGTTGGATCAATGCTGAAGGGATATTTACTTTAAGTAACTGCCACAATGACTTCCAAAGTGGCTGTAACTTTTGCTTTATAGTTCCTGCTGTTACACACCTAGCCAGCATTTGATCTAGTCACAAAATATTGACCATATTTTGGTCAATGACATTTGGTCATTACAGGTGAGTAATCTTTATTGTTTTAATTTTCATTTATCTGATAACAAGTTATGTAGAACATCATTTCATATAATTACCTGTTTAGAGTCTGCTGTCCGTGTTTGCTGCTATCACATGTTATCCCTCTACTTTCTGCCCCATCAAAGCAGAAAATGATGGGTGGAATAATGTCTGTAATATGGTACCTGACCTAAAATATGCCTGAGTTCATGTAATTGTAAGTTTTGAAATGTGTATTAAATCTACCAATTCTTATTACCTGACAATTTGTGTTTGTTGGTCTTGTAATTTGTTACTGTCTTTGGAGAACTTTCTGTTCACTTGCTTATGAATGTGAGAGTCCACTGGAACAGTGTCCAGTAGTAGATGTTATATGAGTTAATGAAGACATCAATAAGGGAAGAATGAGGGGAAGATTAAGGAGGAAGGGAGAGAGAGAAAGAAAATAAGAGAAAGAATGAACACTGTTGAACATTTCCGAAAGGAACAAAACAGGTTTTATTGTTAAACTGTAGATTTATTTCACTTGTTAGTAAGCCACACGTATCTTTTTTCCTTTAGGACTATATTAGAGATTGGATTTGCTTTGCATGCAAAAATGCTATATATCTGACTTAGAAACCAATTAAAAAAGAACAAGCATTTGCTTAAAGGAATTTGATTTTAATTCTTCACTTGCCTTAAAAAATTTATATTGTTTTTTGTATACTACCCAGAAAATAACTTTCTAAAACGATGTGTAAATGGAACATAGATCATTCATCTAATCAATACTTCTTTAAACACCTGATCCAAAATTGAGTCATAAGTTCTCTGTATGAGATCAAGTATATAGGCAAATGGCACATTTATGAGTTTATCTTGTGGTTTCTCAAGCTTTTGCTACACAAATAATCACTGGAAATATAGTTAAAGTGATATCCCAAGTGCACTCCCAAGACTCCAACTCACAATGCCTGCATGAGGACCTATGGCTCTACATTTCCAGCAAGCTCCCAGGTGATGTTGATTCTGATGTCCCCAGCTGCACATTTTGAGCAAAAGACTAGGCCATACACATAGTTGAAAAGAGCGAAATTTTTTTCTCCCAATTATCCTAGGGAGTTAGTCATAATTATTTCTCTGTTAACATGGTGTTACCAGTTTAACAAGACTTCCATTGGAAAAAATGAACTGCAAAAACTCAAAAGAAGTAAATTAGCATTAGAACATATGTACCCCGTTCCTCTGTGCGATACATAGCACTGAGCTGTATGGTCATTTGAGGAGCACTCTGGGTGCTTTGGTGTGGGTGTGCTTTGATAATATATTTGTCTAAAGAGATGTGATCCTAGATCTGAATCATATACAGGATTGTAAATCAAGGTTACTGTCAGGAAAAGTTAAAGTGTTATGTTTTCCACCTTTTGAACATCCAGAAAAAAACAGATGGGCAGCAATGTATCAATTGTTGGACTATGGGCACCAAACAGCGAGAAGTCAGTGAGGCAGTTCAGTTGCTATTCTACCGCACTCTCTCTCTGCCTGCCTGTGAATGCAGCCCCTTATTCAATTATTAAGGCCTGCAAAATCCAACAACTTTTTTTTTCTTCTGTGAGAACTGACAATGAACCTACCCGGCCTAGGATGGTTGCACAACAGTATCTCAATAAAACAAAAGAAAACACAAACAAAAATTAAAATAAGAATGACCTAATACAATATGTAAAGGATGAATGATTTTTTAACAAATGTTTGGATATACGTTGAGACTTAAAATATCCTAAGGTCCATAAAATAAAAATGCATTTTAATAATCATAGGAATTATTTGACATAAAAGATGATTCAAGGCCTCCCCGGTGGCGCAGCGGTTGAGCGCTGCGCTGTGGAGCTGTTGGCCGCGAGCGATGCAGGTTCGACGCCCAGCCGGGGAGAATCCCACATGGTGTGGCAGACCTCTCCTGCCTCGCCCGCTGCTCCCCTCAGCAGTGTATTTCTGATCTGCCTGTTCTGCTCCCTGCTCTGTCTCTGGTGAACCCTCTCACCGCCCCGCGCCTCTGGCCTGTACCCCAGCTTGTATACATAAATAAAAAAATTCTAAAAAAAAAAAAAGATGATTCAAACTTATATTGCCAGTTATTTGCCCTTCTAGGCAAGAGAATTTCAGTACAGAGACATAATTTCTGGCATAGACATCTTCCATCTTGGATACGTAGCTGTTGAAATAGTGCTCTACGGACACATTTGTACCATTTTATTTCTCATCACACTTGGTTTGCTCTACCATATTTTCCCCTTTGTCTTATAAACACATGCTTTGACTAACACTGGGGTTAGCATTTACTGAGTCCATATTTTTTCTTCTATTGTCAAATCCCCCTGTTAAATTTATTCTTATTATCTGAAGATACAGATTTTGGGCAGTTATTTCAGTTACATGATGTAGTTGCAGAATTCACATGATTTAGGAAAACAGGAAAAATTTCAGTGTGTTTACACCAGTCATTCAAAAAAGCGTAACATTGCTTAGGCTTTAGAATTTCAAGTCTCATCTTGAATAAACTATACAGTCATGTAAAATGTAATATGATGACTTTTCTAATCTGATGTTTCCTAAAATATATTGAAAACTGTTTATGAAGTGTGTGTTATTTTTGATAAATTCCAAAAATAATTAATGAAAAAAAAATGAACTTGTCATAATCTGATTGTGATTTCAATGCTTCTGAATTGACAAAAGTCATTACAGAAAGGCAATATTGTGGAAGATGGACTAGAGGTGCCCATCTTCTCTGTGGGTAGGACAGGCCAGAAACCTATTTCCTGGCTATTCACTTTCCTAATAATTGCTTTTATCTTTAGCTTAAAGTTGAAGTTTATATTATATAGAAAATGAACTCTTCCTAGCATAAGCTCTTTTCGCATGCATTCTTTCGCTCTGCAAAAGAGTAGACATGGTCTACTCCAAGATCAGTCAATATATTTCAGTTGTCTTTATAGTTTTACAATGTTTCACCCAGATTTAGAACATAGTTGGATCAATAAATGTTTAGTTTGTGAGTGCAGAAATGGAAGCGCTACTAATTTTCCACATATTTTCACAGGACTCAGCCAAACATGAAGATCTTCATCTTCGCCTTCATCATGGCTCTCATGGTCGCCACGATTGTAAGTATAACAGGGAATGTTGAAGAATATGTTCTCAGTAGTTATCCCAAATAATCTTTCATTTCCTGAGTTCTGACCTATGTTTGCATTAACCTGCACATGGGTTTGTAAGTTTTAATGTATTTATGGAGACATTTTCTTTGAATTAACATATGTAAATTCATTAAACACTTAAATCTTGGGTAATTCCCCCTACTCCCCCCCACACACATGAAGTAAACATACAAAGAGTAATTAGTTTAATATAAAAATACATTTTAAGAGCTTCATAAACATATGGAATGAGATGCTCTTAAAGACAAATATTAAAAATGTTACACATAAAAATGAGAGGCATTTCCCAGCTTGTATCATCATATACTACTATGTGTCACAAGATAAAATGTCTGTCCTCTATGAAATTCTTTCTGTCTCTTCCTATCCCAACTCTGTCATTTTCCTGCTTCTTCCTCCACTTTCTTTTTTTATTAAAATTACTGATCCCTTTCACTTTGGTATTCTTTTTTTCTAATTATTGAGAAATTCATCAGGAAATAATAATACTTCAACTAGTCCAATTAATCCTAATGGTAGTTTCAAAAACAAATTCCTTATGATATCACAGAGTATCAAAATATTTAAGGAGAGAAGAGAAGTAGAAAAAATTAAAAATGTGAGAAAAACAATGAAAACACCAGATTAGATGTGTAGAAAATATTACAATAGAGGTAAACTTTGAGCTATTTAAATCATACTCATATAAAAATTATTTGTCCTGAAAATATCGAAAGTTTTTTTCCTATGTTCTCTCTCCAATTCACATAGAATTTCCCCCATTTCACACACAGAAGTAATTTGATCAAATTGAATTGATTATTTGAATGCGGCAAATTATTTACAGCTTTTTCACTCTTTTTAAAGATTTTTTAAATGAAAAACAAGTTTTGCTCATTTGTTGTCTCAAACTATTGTCCATTTTGTTAATGAAAATTGTGGGAGTTATGCACATATTTATAATCAATCTAGAGGTGTATTTGTTGCTTCCCTCTTCCTAGTTTCTGGCATTTATTGGAAATCCTTGATTTTCTTTGGTTTGTAGATGCATCACTACCATCTCTGTCTCTGTGACCACAAGTCTATCTTCTCCCTTTTTGTTTTTCTCCTTTTATAAGGATGCATCCTACTCCATGAGAACCTTATTCTGCCTAATTACTTCTGCAATGACCATTATTTCCACAAAAAGTCACCTTGTAATTTTTGGGGATTGGGACTCCATTATATCGTTGATTCTATGGAACTCATGATATTGATATTTATTTTGCTTCCCAGTAAAATCCTCTGCAACCATTATATGCCTATGCTCATAATATTCTTCAGTATGTCACTATTTCTAAAGAAAAATATATAAAATTATATAATCTTCTGGTACAATGATTTTGGAAGAATGTTATGAAAAAACTGGATAGTTATCCAAAGGACAAAAAAATGATGTAGGTAACCTCCTTTTAATGTTGAAATATCCTGCAATAAAAGAAATTCTGATACACACAGCTTGCATGAAATGACTAGAATACTAATTAATAAATATTTATACAAAATATTATATCAATATAAAGAATACAACATTGAAAAGAATCAAATTACTTGCTTCAAATTACAAAACTAATAAATTGTTAATAGAAAAAAATCCACATTCAAGTACATTAGATTCCTCCCATACTGCCTATATTTGTTTTGTAATCCTCCCATACTGCCTATATTTGTTTTGTATTTCTACTATAACAAATTTCAAGAAACAGGGCTTTAAAATGACACATATCTATTTTTTATTAGTTAAGCTACATTATTGAGGTAAGATTGACCTATAAAAGTAGTACATCTTCAATGAACACAACTTGATGAGTTTGGGAATAAATATACACCCATAAAATATTCCTACCATAATGGCCATAGACATAGCCATCACCTCCCAAAGTTTCCCTGCACTACCTTTATTATTGTTGCTGTTTTCTGTGTAGATAAGAACACTTAACATAAAATCTACCCATTAGCAAATCTTAAGACTACAATACAGCATTGTTACTGATAGGCACTGCACTATATAGTACATCTCTAAAACTTATTTATCTTGTATGACTGAAATTTTCACATTTCAATCATCACCTTCCCATTTTCCCTTCACCCAGTACCAAAAAAAAACACTTTTATTCTATGCTTCTGTGAGTTTAACTAATTTATATTCTACATATAAGATTGTGCAAAATTGTCTTTCTATGTCTTACTTATTTTACTCAGTGTAATATCCTTCAGCTACATCCATGTTATCCTACATGGCCAGATATATTTCTTTTTTCAGTACTGAATAATATTCCATGATGTATGTATACAACAGTTCCTTTTCCTATTCATCCATCAATGTATATTTGTATTGTTTGCACATCTTCCCTACACTGCTTTACACTGCAATGAACATGTAAGTACAGATTTCTCTTTCCAGACTCTAATTTCAATTACTTTGTATAAGTAATCTGGAGTGGAATTGCTGGATCATATTGTAGTTTTAACTGTTTGAGGAACAGCAATACTGCTTCCTATAGAGATAAAAGCAATTTATAGTAACATCAACAGTGTCAAAGTTTTCCTTTCATTCCCACTTCATTGCCAACACTTCCTATGTGTTATCTTTTTGAAAATAAGTAATTCTAAGTGGTTTGATTTGATTTATCTTTCCCTGATGATTAGTGATGCTTTGTATCTTTTCATGTGCCTGTTGATCAGCTGTATATATTCTTTGGAAAAAAATGTCTGTTAAGATCGTATGTCTATTTTTAGCTAGATTGCTTGTTTTATGCTTTTAATTGTATGAGTTCCTTATACATATTTAATATTAATCCCTTATCAAACATGATTTGCAAGTATTTTCTCTCAGTTTTTTTTTCTTTTTCTTTTTTCATAGTTTCTTTTGTTGTACAGCAGCATCTTAGTTTGATATAGTAGTACTTACTTATTTTTGATTTTGGAGTAAAATCTTAAGTCACCAAGTGCGATGTCAAAGATCATGCTACCTATGGCTTTTTTCTAGCAATTTTTTAATTTAAGTTTTCGTGTTCAAATATTTGATACAATTTGTGTTTATCTTGCTTATGGTGTAAGATAGTGATCCAGTTTCACTCTTTTTATGCGACTGTTCAGTTTTCTTAAGTACCATTTGGTGTGGAGACTGTCATTTGCCCATTAGATCTAATCATGACCCCTTTGCTCTAAGTTTATTGATAATGTACATACACACACACACACACACACACACACACACAAAATTGTGACTGAAGTATTGAAACTTTTAATGACCGAAAGGCTACCTTTCAGAAACTTTTAAAAAAATCTGTTTTATATTATTTAAATCCAGATACAACATCTCTATTTAATTAAATGTAATTAGTTGCAGAGGCTATTAAATTTTTGTTTTACTTTATATTTATTCATTATATTTAAATATTTATATTTATTCATTATATTTGATGACATCTAATAATCAAAAGTGATATTAGCTTCATCAAAGAAATGGATCAAAATTAAAATTGATCTACTTCTCCTTCTGTAATCCCCGAGGATGTGTGTGTGTGTGTGTGTGTGTGTGTGAGAGAGAGAGAGAGAGAGAGAGAGAGAGAGAGAGAGGTGGAGGGGAGGGAAAAGAAGAGGAGGAAGGTACAGAAGGGAGAAAGCAGGGAGAGAGGAAGGAAAAGTTTAACATTGCTTGACCACCATAACTTTACCCCAAACATAAAATTAAAATATTTTCAGTTAGAATAGTCAGAAAGGCCAGACCTGAGATTAGCTTTAAAATACTCTTAAAAACCAAGCTGGTTACAGATAGATGAAACTGCTTTGGAAAATGTTGATGTTGAATTTGGTGAGCACTAAGATGGTTTCTGATGTATTATTGTCTCTACTGTTGAGTATGATAAGGGAGGGAATGTGATAAGGCACAGGCATGGGGATTTGGTGAAGGGTAAGAGAAGCATGTGCACATTGGATGTTGAAATAATATTCCCCAAATGATACAGTTTTGTAAATTGACAAATCAATGAAATTAAAAATAATCTGATTGTTATTTAATTCTGTAATATACTTCAATCCTAAACTTCCCTTCCAATCCACTTTCTAAAAATCTTAGCTCCCTCCAATTTGATATATTATATTCTTTTACACACTCCTTGTGCTTGCCTGATTCTATGTCTAGCAGATCTTTACATGTTCTAGAATGTGTCTTGGTCCTTTTTAGGCTTGTGTTAGATTCTCTGGAATAGACTGCACTTAAAATTACCTATTACAAAGACTGTTAATCCAAAAGTCATAATTGAACTTCCTTAAACATTTTTGGGAGAGTAAAACTTTACTCTCTAAGTGTCACCTATGTGTCACAAAGATGTTTGGAATTAGGATGTTTGGGTTTCTTCTTTCAATGATCTTTGCTGGTTTATTTAAAAATCCTAAGGTTTTACCTCCTCCTACTGGAACTAAAGAGAACATAGTTTTTAAAACCTTTGGAAATCAAAAACATAAGCTTCTTTTTTTTTTTTTGAACATTTCATAGTATTCTCCTATGAACCCATCAGATACGTATTTACTTCTTGTAAAGTATTAAATTGCTTATTAAATTTCTTTAACAACTATAGTAGTATATAATGCCATACTAAATTGCTAAATTTCTTAATGGGTGTTGTAGTAGAGTGTCAACAATCATTAAAGAAATGCAATCAAGCACAATGTTTTTCTTCTATTTATTTTTCTTAAGGTCAAATTTTGTCAAGGCTGTTGCTATTTCATTTGTTTTTTAATTTTCTGGCCAAAATGGTGTTTATTGATATCTTATCACTTTCATTTTATAAATGACTTCTCATTTCCAATTGTTTGCAAATGTGAATTTCTGTCAATCTATTTTGTTTGAATTTCCTCATTTTTAATATTTATTTCAAAAAATTATGAGTTTTCTTTCTACCTAAGCATTTTGTCATTTTCTTGCTCTTTGTTATAATACTGAATGCTTCATACTTTGAATTATTCTGACAAAACATTCTTTTTTAACTTTTAAGTTCAAATATTATTCTTCATTATTTTAAAATTTTAATAGTATTTAATTTTAGAACAATTTTATACTTATGGAAAGATTGTAAAGACAGTAGAGTTCCCATATATCTTACACTCAATTTCTCAAATATAAGCACCTTACACTCATATACTGAACTGATTACAATGAATAGGTAATGATATCATTAACTAAAGTCCATACTTCATTCAGATTTCCTCAGTTTTTACTAAATTTCCTTTTATAATCTAGGATCTTGTGTAATATATTACCTTTAATTCTCAAGTCTCTTGGACTCCTCTTCTCTGTGACAGTTTTAGTTGTTTTAAATGAACTTGAAAAATTTGAAGAATAATTGTCACATATTTTGTATAATGCTGTTAGTTAGAATTTGATGTCTGTCTCATCAGTACACTAGAGTTATGGGTTCGGGGGAGGAAGAACACAGAGGTAAAGTGTCAGGCTATATATGCTATGGACATGATTTATCACTGTTGATGTTAATTTCAGTAAATATGACGTGCATTCAATCTTACACTTTTCTGATTTAAAAGTGTAAAAAAGACTTTTTAGGACTACCAGGGACATTTGAATATATACTAGACTTTAAATGTTATTAATAACAAACGTTATACTGGTCAACAAATTTTTATGAAAATCATGTTACTGAAATAAAATTAGTCATTTCCTATCAATTTGTATGTGCTCAACAAGAATATGACAGTTAAGATTCTAATTGTGGCTCTAGTTTTTTTGGCAATCTGCAATAAATGGATGTTTACATCACAAAATGCGTGCCAATAGTAATAGGCCTACAGTTAATACCTGTAAAAAATCGAGTCGTAGACTCCTTAAATTTCTTCATTTATCTCTTGTACAGCTGTTCAGGAGTAGAATAGATGGAAGACGATTTCCATTGTGCAAAAGCACAGCCTTAAGACTCAGTTTCGAAGAGTCTCGAAATAGTCACCATTCTTGTGGGTCATGAGTATGTCTAAGGCATTCATGAGGCCCTCAATATCAGAACAGAACAGAATAACAGAATACCAGAGTACTTTCTTTTCTGAAGAAAGGCTCCAACTGCTGGTGGTCGATAGAAAGTAATTGTGACATCTCCTAGAAGATTCCATTGTTGGAGTCTTGATCTTAGCAATTCTGCCTTGATCTTGGATAAGTCCAAATCACAAACCAGGTCATTTAGTTCTTCCTGTGTTAGTCTGTGTGGGGTTGATGATGAACCACAGTGAAAATCTGGAATCACTGCATGCTGATGGAACAGGAGAAGAACAGGTGGGCTCACCTTTGTCCTCATCAGAGGAATCAAGAGAATATTGTGCTGGAGGTTCTGGAATAGGAAGGCCTCACCATATGGAACTAGTTTCAATGCAGACGGAATGTTTGGGTAGACTCTTTCTTTTGCTTCGTTATTCCTCCAGAAAGAAGAGGAACAAGCAGAAGTAACAGTCTTTTATGAGGTTGCTTGGCTCTCTCCACACCATTGGGACTGCAAATGGCATTGATGGTGTTTTGCCATTTAACCACTTTGACAGCTGTGTTGTACATGTAGCACAGCATAAATGCAGGTTCCAAGGCTTGTTTTGGTCACCAACCTTGCATCTGAAGTAAAGATGATAAGCCTTCTTCACTTGAGAAGTGATACTTTTCTTCTGGTTGGCAAATGTCACTTCCCCATAAATAAAGCAGAAATTGTCCACACTATTAACACACTTTCGAGGCGCGACTGTTCTGTATTGTGCCTAAATGGATAAAATAATAACAGTTCTATGGAACAGTAGCTTAAACTGTCTCGCACGAAGTCTGAAATATTTTCAATGCTCAACCTTTCCGACAAGGCTTTCCATAGTGCACTGCTGGCATCAGCTTACTTTAGCAGCAGCCTGGCAGTAGTATTGCATTGCATCAGAAAATGATGAAATCAACTCTGGATGATGTGTTCATGATGGTATTACGCAATGCGATGCAATATGACAACATTCTAGGCTGATTTAGGATGTTGTTGCAGTCCTACTGGATAAATTGACATGGTGAAACATATAAAATGAATTATACGAAATATCTTCAAAACGAGCTGATAAAAATTTTTCAGGGTTATTTTCAGGGTTCAGCACACCAAGATACTACTTATTAGGGCCTTTTAAAGTCAGTAACAATCTCACTGTTGACCAGTGTTATTTTGGGGGGTGTAAAAATGGCATTGCGGTTACCTTAGTCAATTTGAGTTGCTATGAAAACTTATAATACAGTGAGAAGTTTATGAAGAACAAAAATTTCTCACAGTTTTGGAGTCTGGTATATCCAATATAAAGTGTTGACGGATTCGGTGTCCAGTGAGAGCCTAAGTCCTGGTTCATCTATCTTCATGCTCTGTCTTCCTTGCAGAAGGAGCAAGAAACTTCTTTGGGATCCTCTTTATAACTGAACTAATTTCACTCATGAAGTCTCCATTCTTATGAATTAATTCCCTCCCTAAGCCCATGTTCAAATAGTATCACTTTAGAATTTAGGATTTCAACATATAAATTTTGGGGGCACATAATATTTAATCTATAGCTGTGGTTGTATAAAATACTTTTTAGAGATTTTTACTATAGTGTTGAGGGACAAAATGGTATGATACTGAGATTTGCTTTAAAATACTCTAAAATACTTTAATAAAAATCAAACTGGAGTTAGATAGATGAAACAACTTTGGAAAATGTTGATGTTGAATTTGGTGAGGATGAGATGGCTTCTGTTGTATTTTCTCTATTATTCAGTATGATAAAGAAGGGAATGTGATAGGGCACTGGGAGCTTCGGTGAAGGTCATGTACATATTGGATGTCAAAGTAATATTTCCAAAGCTAAAATAGTTTTGTAAATTGACAAATCAGCAAAATTTGAAAATAAAACATATATATGTATATAAAATAATGAAACTAAAAACTGTCAAGTGCAACAGAAAAAAATTCATATTAAATTATTTTAAAGTAATATTTGATTGTTATATAATTCTTCCTGTAAAATGCTTCAATCTTTAACATTTCTTCCAAACCCATTTCTAAAAATCGTTGCTTCTTCTCATTTGATATATTTTATATTCTTTTACACATTCTTGTTTTCCTAATTTTACATGTATCAGATCTTTATATGTTGTAGAATTCCTCTTGGTCTTTTTTAGACTTGTGTTAGGGTCTCTGGGGTGGATGGCATTTACAGTTATCAATTAACAAAGATTGTTAATCCATATGTCAAAATTGAACCTCCTTAAACATTTTTTTCTAGAACTTTGAAATCAGTTTGATATATAACCTTACCCTTCTCAACCATAAATTTGTAATAAAAATCTTCTCAAATGCCTGGATGAGGAATATTTGCTGAGGAATATTTGCTGAGGAATATTTTCTACCAAGAAATAATAATATGAAAACATTTCATCATTTGCATTCTGAATCACAAGATTACCTATAAGCATAGAAAAATGCTTGAGGATATACTCTTATATTTCATTCCTAAAAAAAGAAGTTATAAGTCATGGAAAAGTGTTTTTCAAGATTGAAATGAGAATCTTTTTCATATTTAATATGAAGGAATGCAATTTTTAATTTCCAGGTTGAATGTAAAGGAAGGATTTAGAGGAGAATGAAAAATAACAGAGTCAAATCATTAAAATGACAAATTTTGAAAGGGGAATGAGCTTGAGCACGATAATTTTGGGTGTGGGTATAAAAGAAAAGTGTGTTTTAAAGGGGGAAAATGAATATGAACTTAAAAAGGCAGGAATAAAGCTGTTAGTTAATTGATGAAACAGTTGATTTCTAAATTGTTTCCTAGAGATGAGCTGGAAGTAAGTCTCTTTAGCAATAACATTGGGTAGTGATCATTACAACACAACTCTAGTGCATAAGTGTTATACATCTGTACTCAAACTCTCTGAATAATATATATATATATATATATACACACACATATATATACACATATATATAGAGAGAGAATAAAAAAACCCGCTGCATTCATTTTAGATTGCTTTCCCTAAATTAGCAGTATGAAGGGAACATTCCTTCTTATGTTTTCATGGTTTACAGCTTATTTCTTTCTTTTTTTTTAAAGATTTATTTACACATATAAACTGAGGTACAGGCCAGAGGTGTGGGGCGGTGAGGGACAGAGTGGGGAGCAGAACAGGCAGATCAGAAATACAATGCTGAGGGGAGCAGCGGGCGAGGCAGGAGAGGTCTGCCGCACCATGTGGGATTCTCCCCGGCTGGGCATCGAACTTGCACCACGTGCTGCCGACAGCTCCACAGAGCAGCGCTCAACCGCTGTGCCACCAGGGAGGCCCTTACAGCTCATTTCTCTTATTAATGAATAATAGCAAAATATATGGATGTCCCACCATTTGTTTACATCTTTATCAATCTAATGGTAACACCTTGAAATTACATTTCCAAATAATAATTTAAAATGCTTTAAAAAAAATCCATCATCGGCTTGAGGATTTTTCAACATTATAAACTACAAGTTTTTGAATAAAAAAAAGTATAGTAAATATGTCTGATTTTGGGTGAAGAAAGTAATAATGAAATGGGGGAAAAAAGGAAGGGGAAAAAATAAATAACAAAGATGCCAGTAGTTACGGTGACCCTGTATAAATTCAACCAATGTTGTACTCAATTGTTTTTGTTTTTTTAAAAAAGATTTATTTATTTATGCATACAAAAGTAGGGATGTAGGCCAGAGGTGTTGGGGGTACGTGTGTGAAAGGATTCACCGAAGACAGAGTGGGAAGCAGAACAGGCAGATTGACTGAAATACACGCTCAGGAGAGCAGCAGGCGAGGCAGGAGAGGTCTGCTGCTGCGCCATGTGGGAAGCTCCCTGGCTGGGGATGGAACTCCTGCTGCAGTGGCTGCTAATAGCGTCATAGTGCTGAGACTTAACCCGTTGGGCCACCAGGGAGGTCCATTGTTCTAAACTCTCAATTATTCTTTCTGCCTCTATTCCAACCTCACAGTTATTTTCAAAATAGTTAGCAGAGTAAGTTCTCCCATAACAGTCAAAGTAGTTTCAGTGGACTAAAAACCCCTCTGTGATTTGGTTCCTGATCTCTCTTACCTCTTCTATTTGCCTCATTTTCAGCTCAATTCATATTCACCTCTTAATATTCCTCAAGTACCCTGGGCATGTCTTTGACTTGGCACATTGTGCTTGCAGTGACCTCTCTTTTGAAATGCTCTACCCCAAATATCTTTATGATTCACTATTTGTCATTCTAAATTTTCCACTTTTTATGTTGTCTATTACCTGCCTCAATCCAAGAGATATTTGAATTTAGGCCTGTTTTAAACTCTGCTCTATTTTGGTGTCTACTAGATCCTTAATAGATACATGTGAAGTGAATATAATAAAAATAATGTTTTTTAATCTGTATTCTGAAAATAATGGAGTTTAAAAACACAGCCACCTTCAACCCAGTTGCAAAAGTATGACTCTCAAGTGAAACTGAATATTGGTGCTGGGGTAAGATTTTAAAAGCTATGTTTGTTCATATTATCTAAAAGAAGGCATGAAATTTCTAGAGCAGATGTCCAATGTATTATTTCTTGCAGTGATGACATTGCCACATCTCCTTTGCCCTTTCTCCATGTCTTCCTCTTAAAGGAATGTGATGAAGTCTGATAGGCTGAGCTGCAAGTGCAAAGGCAGCTTTTGCAAAACAACAGAGGAAGCAAAAAAAAGATGAGTTTGAGAATTTATATACATGTTACCCTCTTCTGATTCTGAGAGAGAATACTAATCTCTTTAATCTAAACAAATTCAAATTAGGAAATGAAAAAGAGAGTTTCAATGTTCTTATTCTTTGTAATGCAAAGGATTTCCAAGGGTAGGTGGTGTGGTATGTATGTGGAGATAAGCCAAGTGCTTCAAATTTTGCAAGCCCAAGAAAGTTTCTTGGATTCCAGATTTTATTCACTTTTGAAAAACACATACCTCCAGGGGAGAGTAAATCTCAGGTCTCACTATCGTGTCAGTCATCTTTTAACTCCTACCCTTGTTTATTAATCTAGATGAAAGATTTTTATGTTCAGAAAACTTTAACCATATAAAAATATAAAAATGTTTTCTCTATATTCCAATTATCCAGTCATCTTTTTATCTATGCCCTTTTATTCTGAGTATATTTATTCTTTCTTGTCTACAAGTTGTTTTTTAACTGTCCAAATAATACACACACACACACACACACACACACACAATCCTATATCATCCAATGTATATATTCAAAATATTAGATAAAGCAGCTACTATTTGAAAAGAGAGACACTCAGTGAGAGGGGGAGGATAGGAGCTCAGAATGGGGGGGGGAGGGGAACATAGGGGACTGTATTAACGGTTCACGGATGAATTGGTGGTGGGAAACCTACGGGGAATACCCAATAATGTAAAAGACATAAATAATAACAACAATAAAACAATTGATAAAAAAAAGCAGTTACTATTTGGTGCCACCCAATTTCACATTCTTTTTCTTTTTCAAGCCTATTTGCAAGCATTTGCTGTATGTAGCATACACTAAGACACATACTAAGAAGTATATACCATTGTTTTGTTCATTTTACACTAAACATATCACACTCTATGAATTGTTTATCCTAGTTTTTCTCACTCAAGTATCTTAAAGATAACTTATCAACATATAAACATGATTTTCAGTACTAAATAGTCAGATATTTTCCCTACTCAGAATGTTATCCTCTTCCTCCTTGCTCTTTTGAGAAATCTGAGTTGTCCTTTAAAATGTAGCTGGAACATTGTCTTTTTGATGAAATCTTTCCTCACCATTCAAATCATGTTGACTTCTGCTCTAATGACATACAAGCCTGGGAATAGAATAATCATATGACTGGGGAAATGAAGTATGCATAGGACACGTCCACCTGGCAATGGTAATGAATTACAACACAAAGTCCAGTAGAATGTGACAAACAGGAAGGTAATTGTGAGTCGTATTCTATCCACATGTGTTAATAAGTATTGATATTTTAATGACCCTGACTGATGGAGAGATGAAGGTAATTGGGCTAGAATGACGTAAATCATCAATTAAAAAGTAACAACGTGCTCACAAAGACATTAATAAACAGACATATGAGGGAAGAAAAGATAAAAGCATACCTGTGCAAAGACGTTAAGCTTAAATAAAAATCAACAGGTGGGCCTCACATCACATATCTGAAAGCAGCATATATATATAAGAACTGAATTAAGCCATTCTTAGAATCTTGGGGCTCCATGCTGTGAAGTCCTGAAGTCTTCTCCAGATTTGGCATGTGCTATCAGAAACTCTGCCAGAATAAACTGGACTCATCTCCCTGAAGACCTGAAGCTAGGAGCAGAGTGTCGACTTCAATCATCGTTCTGCATGGGTCCCCCAGACCTCCTCTTAGTGGTATGCTCTTTATTGCTAATTAAATTTTATGCTTATATTGTTATAACACGAATTCTCTCTGGTAAATCATGTTGCGATTATATGCGATTGGACTTGAGTTGTAAGCGAAATCTCTTCACTCCAGTGGAAGTTAGCACTTTTAAGATCCGAACCTCATTACAATGGGAGAAAACGGTTTTAGGTGGAGAATCTTTGATGGTGGTGATACTTGTAAATCGGTGGGTAAGAGGGTAAATAAAGGTTTTGTGTTGGGGTTCTAGGTATTTTCATTTTTTGAAATAGGATTTCCTCCACTAACTGGAGTGACTGGAGAAAGGAGCTGCTCCTAAAGGAGAGAAATTTGGGGCACATGTAAGGATCGCTTCCAGTTCCTCTGAAGTTCAGCCGAAAGTTCCGTCCCAGTGTACCGACCATGGAAGAAGAGCTATTATGGGGGTTATGTTCTTTTAAAATTATAATTTAAAAAAAATTGTAAAAAGTTATGGTTTGGAATTAACTTAAGATTTTTTTTGTTTGAGTTGTAAGATAAGAAATAGCAATATTGGTGGGGTAGATTCTTCAGGTAGTAGAAATAATGGTGGACTATCATGGGTGAAAATTAGGTTGTTAAATTGTAGTTAGCTGCTGGAAAATTTACCAGGTTGTTAGAGTAAGAATAAAACATTGCAACTTAAAAAAATAATAATAATGAAAAAGGTTATAGAGGCACAGTGACTATACTACAATGATATTATAGATGAAAAGCCTTTATCTGAAATTAATCAAGGATGGGGAGAGTGAAGACACTTACTCCTCTCTATATATCCTTTGTACTTTACTATGATGTTCCACTGTACTTCAAATAGTACTATTAGAGTGTGATTTCCTTGACGGTAAGATCTATCTCTGACTGAACCGTGTGTGTTCAATGACTAACACAATGTCTGGTATTTAGTTTATACTAAGAATTCATTTTTTAATAATTTGAATTACATAGAAAATGAGATATCCTTTCATCTTCTTAGAACTTAAAATTATACAAAAGTAGATCTTTTAAGCGTTCTGATTATTTTTGGTTTTTATTGTGCTCTAAATCAGAGATTAAAAAATGAATTTATGTTGCCTGGTCAATTTAACTGCAGTTGTTGATTTATGCCACTAGAAGGCAGCATGAACTTGCACTGCCAGTAGCAAAGATTAGCTTAATCAGACTCCTCTGTGCCCTCTCCTAGACTAGGCTTGATTTTGGACTTTTTCTCAACGCAGTCTGGTTTGAGCAACACTCCCAGCAGGATTGTTAAGTCAGTTTGACCAGAATACTCCATGCTTAATATCTGATCTCTCTCAGTTTCTTACCAAATTTTTCACGCCCCACCACTCCTTACCCAATATTTAATAACTGTAGCCTACTCTTTGCAAGAATGTTGCTAGATCAACTTAGCAAAGAATTACATCCTACCCTCTCAAAAAATTTCCACCCATTGACAACTCTCCCCGGCCATTCACAGTCCCCAAATTGCTCTTGCCTTATAAATACCTACCTTCCCTTGTTATATTCAGAACTGGACCCAAAATCTCTCCATTAAAAATTCCTATTACAGAAATCCCTCTACCCATTGCAGTAGTCCTGAATAAAATCTGTCTTTAACAAGTTCCATGAATATTTTTTTTCTTTGACATTAACATAATCTAAAGTCTTAGAAAATTTTGAGCTTCATGAAGTGACACAGTAAATTACTATAATTCTTTATACAGAGATGTAATTTATGGTTAAATGTTTTAACATTGCATTAATTTTGGTCAAACACTTCTCAGATAGTGAAGATTAAACAACATCTTAAATATTCAAAGTTTGCAAGGACTTGTATTTATTTATTCATGTATCTTTTTCCTACAATATATTTGAGATGATTTAAATGTGCATGTACTAAAAAAGAATACACATTAATTAACGAGTGGTTATTTCTAGGAAATTATTTTTCATTGTTTCTTTTATAATATTTTTGGTTTATATCATTCTTTTGCTTTAATGACTATATCTGTCTTATTGTTTAAAAAGCACACTTGATCTCAATTTGTTTGCTTGGATTGAGACTGGCCAAATGTGAAATGAGGAACTGAAGAGATGGGCAGAAGGTATACTCACTGGTGATGTGTTAGTAGTCACCATCAATGTTCTGCATTCCAAAGATGGAAGGTTCATTCTAAAGCATAACTACCAGTGCAAGAACATGTAATTAATCATGGAACCACTTGTTAAAAGAGATAATGGAGAAAACCAACTATTCACAAAAGCAACAGTAGTAACAAAACAAAGAGGAAATACTCCTCCCATATTGTTGCAATCATTTAAGACTTAAATGACAAAAATCAAGACGCTTACAGAAAAACACAAATTAAGACTTCAGTAATTGAAAGATGCTGTGACTTTGTAGGAAAAGCCAAACTCACACTTTGAATAACTCTTCATAAATTAGTTAATGAAACAAAAGTTAATAAAACAAAACACAGGCTGTGTTTTATATTTTAATTAGGCATATTGATCCTATAGATCATATAGAAAAGTCAACAAGCATAACATACTTAGAAACTCCAGCCAGGTGGTTCCTTCTTCAGCTCTCCGGTTCTAGTGATGCTCTTCTTCTTGCCCCATTAGGCCAGGAGTGGTGGTAACTTCTTACTGCAGTAAGTCTCTGTATGCCTCACTATTCTATTTCAGTTTCCTTAAATGTCTGTATCTTTATAAATCATAGTTGCATTATACCATCTTCCATTAAATCCTTTTGGGTGGAATTATATTCTTGTTTAGCTACAATTGAGTTTTTTTAGTGGTTATTAATTGACTTTTTCAATTAGAGATGTTTCAAATGAGAGTTATGAATTTATGCTAGATGAAAACAAATCAAGTAATTGAGAGCATATTTTATTTAGGTAACAGTTCTGCATGTCTTGGCTTCCATTTAAGGCAATTAATTACTGGCATAGCACAGAAGATTACTTATTTTGGTTTCATCAAAAAAATATTCTTTGCAAGAATGTGTAGACCATACTCATAATCTTTTATATTTAATGTTATTCCAATTCAATTTTAAATTTTCACTTTAGAAAATAAAAAGAATTAATAATGAAGTTTATGCTGTAAATACATACAGTCTCTGAAACTAGATGCAGTTTTCTTATGAAGGTACTCTTGAATCGCAAGGAAAGTTGGACAGCCTTTACAGGGCATTGGATACCAAAGACAAAAGCTGCCAAGAATCTACATTTTTCTCACACCTGTTCTTATCTCTCCCTATATGTCCCTCTATACCTCATTTTACAATGCAGATGGAATTTGCTTATTCGGGTGCCCTAATTAACTTGCATGCTCAAGAGACTACTCCAAAATGGTCTAGAATATGTAGGGTCATATTTCCAGTATGTCATCTGGTTATCCCTACTTGGGGTAATGTCTGTTTACTCCATCATCTGTAGCCAAAGGGAAAGGGACACTTTTGCAAAATTATAAACTGTTGAGTGGATAAATCTTGTTGACTGAAGAAAACCACCTCTGTGAAGCAAATTCCCAAAGTTTAACTAAAAGAGAAATTTATTAAATAAATTATTTAGAACTAAACTGAGCACCCTGGTATAAAACTATTATATTTCTTAAATTAACATTGGAAATTTTGGCCTTGGTTTATAAAAGTAAGTTGCATATGCTGAAAAAAAATGTATAATACTTTTTCTGAATAAAGGAAAATATCTTATTAATTTCTAACATTTTCAGTTAACTAGAGGAAGCAGGTTTCTAACAAACTTAGTTAATTGGTAAGGGAGAAACATGGCTGACAACTTCAAAGCAATCCTTTGATCTTACAGAGTTAATTCGGGCAGAGCTATGTATGTTTGAAAAGATGTAAGGACCAAATGAAGGTTATTTGAATTTTATATTCTAAAAGTATTCTTACAGGTGCTAAGGTATAGTCAGGCTGTTATCTCATGCTCCTTCTTACAACTTCCAAAGATGCTATGGAGTTGGTCTGTTGACTTTTTGGACATTCGTTCGTTTCTAGCCCAGCATTATTCATAGTGAACAAGAATCATTGAATGGCAGGGTGGAGATAGGCATTTTTCAACACAAAAAAATGTAGGTTTTTCTCTTTTTCTGAGCCCATCTCAGTCTGTAGAGCTCAGAATATCATTCTGGGAACATGCACTGAAGGGGATTTATTGCCTCCAGATAGTAATAAACTTGTCAGGTAGACAATTTCATAGATCTTTCAGAAACTCTATAAGAAAGTAACTATATTAGTCCTGCTTATTGACCTAAGAAGTTTAAGTATATTACTCAAGGTCACAATGATTAAGTGATAAACTATGACTTTGATTTTGGTCTTCCCTAAGTTTAGAGTTGGCGCTCTAAATCACTCCATCACACTCCTATATGATGACTTGGTTCAGGAGAAATTATTCTATGAGGAGACAAAATAATTCCATAGTATTTTGCTATCTTGGCTTAATCCATGAGTAATACTTTAAATATCCAGAGGAACAAATGGAATTCACTCCTTTCAAACAACTCTTTATAAAAATTGCTTATTCTAACCAGGCTTTTGATAAATAATGGGCAGCAAAAATTCAAAATTACTATCTCTGGCAAGTTAAATCTAATTTGTTCTCTCCTGCTTGAGCAAGGTGGAGGCAAGCATGAGGCAGGAGAACCAGTGTGTTCTAACAGGTCAGCAAAAAAAGAACATGGAGTTCTCTGTATCCTCTCATACATCTTCACTCACTCATATGTCCAGTCAGTGCTCACTACACACAAATTAAAATAACATGAGTGATGTTTTGCAGTTTAAAAAACACGTTTAATCAATATTTTTGTATTTTCCCCACTCTACGTAAAAAGAAGACACAGGTCAGAGGGGGGAGTGAAGGGATTCCATGGAACATAGTGGCCGATATTTGGGGCACTGCTGAGGTGGTGTGAAAATATACATTTGTAAAAGTTTAAACTTATAACCCTTGGAGCAGATACAAAGATTTAAACCTACTTTACCTCAATAAAAATAATTTTGGGAAAAATAAAAATGACTTTAGAGAATTAAAAAATAGAAAGTAGCAAAAAAAAAAAATGGTAGTTAAGATAATTATCCCCCACCATAGTGCATTGTGCTCCCTTCCCTGCTGGTGGACTATGGGTGGTTAGTGACTATGTGTGAGTAGGGGTATCTCATATTTCCAAAATACCCATACTAATATAAACCAACATTACCTAAATTAAAAAAAAATGATTATAGTATGGCAAACACACACACCCATAATGATCCTGTGTCACTTGTTTCATAAGAATAGCAGGCAGACTCACTATCAGGCCTGTTCTCTCTTACTGTCCTGTGCTGTATTAAGGACACTCTGACCTCAAATTTAGGAAACATATAAATATATTGATTCCTCCTCTGCCTGTATTTAAATGTTGGGACACTATTGACAATGCTAAATTTGCCCTGAACTCTATTGCCATTACAAAATGTCACAAGCTAGAATGCTTAAAATACAGAAATTTATTCTGCTAAAATCTTGAATGCTAGTCAAAAATCAAGATGTTAACAGGGACTTTGAAACTATAGGTGGAATCTTTTCATGCTTTTTAGCTTCTAGCAGTGCCCCTCAATCGTTGATGTTCCTTGGCACGCAGCTGCATTGTTTTAATCTCTACCTGTCTTCATGTTTGTCTTCTTATAGACATCATCATATTAGATTAAGGACCCACCCTACAACTATATCATCATACTTAGACTAATTACATCTCTACTGACCCTATTTTCAAGTAAGATCAAATTCTGAGGTACTGGAGATTAGAACTTTAACATCTATTTTGAAGGGACACAGTTCAGCTCATAACAGACAGATATGCTTATAATAAGAATAAATTCTTATAAACAAATTTTAAATGTATCATATTTTTTCTTTCTCCTGGTCCCTGATTTTTCAAGAGTATGGGCTATTTAGTTCAGAAATTGAGGAAGTAGAGGACTGGATTAAGACTGGAAATGGAGTTCTTTCCTAGGAGATGGCTGAAACCATAGAAATCGACTCATTATAGAGTGGACAATGGGGAAGAAACCAACAATTACAGTAGATTAACATAGCTATAAGCTCTAGTCCTAGCTTTAGATATTCAAGACTTTACCCTGATGAACCAGACTCTGGTTAGTTGGCTCTAAGAAACATTTGTGGAGGAAGATTCTTGCCTCCTGGAATGTTTACATTTCAAAGATTGATTACATTTCCAAATTCAAGAAGGGTGGGGAATGCAAGATTTCCTAGGCATTTAGAGTATATTTATTATCATAAGTGTAAGGTGTTTTTATTTAAATTTTTTTCCAGGGATTTTATTTTCAAGGCCACTTTTTAAATTTTATTTTATTATTTTAACCAAAGACATGAATGTTTTAAATTAAACTATCAAATATTAAATCGAATTTTCATCGACCAAAACCATCCCAGAGCAGTTTTTGAAAAACCTAGGCCAATCTCCATCATACCTGTAGAAGCAATTAGCATCAGTATCTTTTGTAAGTCAGCTACATATAAGTTAATTTAAGTCTTATTATCCAGAGGTAAAACAATGAGATACAAGTGGGAAGACATATAAACTTATACACAGAGATAGAGATCTTGTATTTCTAAAATTTTGAAAAATGCTCTTTAGTGGATTGTGGTTTGAGACACACACACACACACACACACACACACACACACGCACACACATATGGGATAATGTAAATTATATATCCCTTTTTTTTCTTTTACAAGGAGTTTCCCAGGTGACTAGAACAAGCATCCCAAGCTACAGATTTGTTTTGAACCTTTAATTGTGCTGCTATGAGCATACCTCCCGTAGTGTCATCAATAGGTTGGACACTGGGATGATCAGACCCATGCACGCTCTTTCTGAAGTGGTGTTTAGAAACTCTTTTTGATGCAAGAATTGTGTATGTTCTTCTTTTAGGGATAAGACTTACAAAATTGCTACATGTCACAGATAGATATCCTGATGCCTCTTCTAGGTCTCCAGTCACCTGGAGACACTCCAGGAATGGGAAGGAAGGTGACTTTTCTCTTCTGGAACTGTGAACCCTTATAACCTGGCATGTGAAGGATTTGTTTTGTCCACCAAAGGAATTTAAGTCCTTAAATATATATTGCTAAGTCAAAGAAGATAGTCTCAAAGACTAGTGTTAAAAAAAGATGGTGGCTTTGCCTGCAATAATATTTCATTTATTTTGTTGCTAACCTGCCCTATTCTGTTTCTGATACAAATATTTCTATTTTGTAAAACTCCTTGTAGTACTTTTCTATTAGTTAAACAGGATGCTGCCTGATTCATAAGTGATTTAATAAAGTCAATAAGATCTTTACATTTAAAATTTTTTTAACACTACATACTGTTTGACTCCAGCTATATAATATTCTGGGAAAGGGAAACTCTACAGACAGTAAAATGGAGTGGGGTGGAGGTGAGGGGTTAGGATGAGTACATGGAGCACAAGATATTTTGGGGCGAGTGGAGGTGGAACTAGTGTATGACCATAATGGCTGCATAACAGGTATTTATCACCATCCATAGAACTGTACAATCAAAAAGTGAACTTTAATGTAAACTATGAACTTTATTTAATAATAAAGTATCAACATTGGTTCTTTAATTCGTATATATGTACCACCTAATGCTATATGCTAATAAATAGGGAAACTGTTCATAGAAGAAGAGATGTGTTAGACCTCTCTGTATTATCTTTTAATATTTTTGTAAACCCAAAACAGTTCTAGAAAATAGACAATTTTTTAAAAGTGTGGTCACACTGATACTTATTTTTTTCACTATTAATATTGAAATCTTGTCAATTATAAAACAGTAGGATTTTTTTTGACTGTCTAAGGAAGTAAGCTTAATTCAATAGCTCAAACATTTTGTAACGTCTGTACTCATTGCTATTGGAGAAGAAAAAAGGTTAAGGTCACCATTTTTCCTACTATTTTTAATTTAATCAGCAAGTGAGTCTTTATCATTTAGAAGATTTTGTAAGGTTAACTGTGTTTTGGCCTTTGTTGGTTGTAAACAGCAAATGATTTAGAAGCATTAGTAACATCCCTGCAAGCAATTGCTTACAAGAGGAACATAAGAGAGATAATAGGCAGGCTAAACCTGTTAAGTTTACCTTGTGCCCATTTCCTGACTTTTCAGATGAAAGAATATTTTTGGCAAACAATAAAAAGTCTCACAGATTCTTGTTTAAAAAATAATAAAAATATTAGTGAAGCAAAGCAACAACCTTAAAAATACAGTCCACAGGGCCTCCCCGGTGGCGCAGCGGTTAAGCGCTGCGCTGTGGAGCTGTCGGCAGCGTTGACGTGAGTTCGAAGCCCGGCCGGGGAGAGTCCCACATGGTGTGGCAGACCTCTCCTGCCTCGCCCACTGCTCCGCTCAGCAGTGTATCTCTGATCTGTCTGTTCTGCTCCCCGCTCTGTCTCTGGTGAACCCTCTCACCGCCCCGCACCTCTGGCCTGTACCCCAGCTTGTATGTTTAAATAAAAAATAAATCTTTAAAAAAAAAATACAGTCCACAGTACATTTTGCATAATGATCAAATGTTTTAAAAATTCATTTTATTTACTGAAATAGCTAAAAAATAAAAGTCACCTACATAAAACCAAATAATATAAAATCTAATTCTGAAGCCCTGGTCACTCTTGCTCTACCTTAATTTTCTATCTTGTAAAGTCCCATTTCTTGGAAACCACTTGTCCTTATTTATTTTGGGTAGGGCTGGATATTAATGTCCTCTATAACTAACAACTATGGTTCTCTTGATTTCTTGAAGACACTCGCTTCTTTCATTCAGTAAATGTGTACTTAATGCCTAGTCTGTGTAGGGGAGAAAGCTGGACTAGTACATTTTAGTGATAGCGCATGAACTTAGTACTAAATAAGAGAAAGCACAGGATTTGAAAGTCACTCAGAGGGATATTCAGTCTTGCAGGAGGCAAGAGAGGACTTTCACTGCATTTGTAAACTAACAAAAATTGATAGAAATGTTAACTTATCAAGTTAATAATCAATTGGATTAGAGATAGTGACGGGAATGGAGGGTTGGGTGCAAGGGAAAATTTCTTCAACTGAAGACAGATTACTTGCAGAGATATGAAAAGATAAAAGGTGGAGGGCTCACCATTCTACCAAACCTGGAAAGGTATTTTTCTCATTGCTCTATCTAAATTCCAGTATCAGTGTTTAGCTTTATCAGGGAAGATCTCACAGTGCCATTAAACAAGAGATTAGCATCTGAGAGAAATGAGATTTCTAAATAATAATCTAAAGGTGAGTGAGGTTTACATTCTTTCCTTAGCTGTCATCTGTTTTTGATTTCTAGGACTGCTTAAGAGTTAAAGGCAAACATTTGAAATGGAACGTTTTCCAATAGACCTGTTAAAACACAAGGAAATATTACAAAGCCTTCTTTGACAGAACTCAACGAACTAACCTAGGTCTCTTGATTCAGAATCCTCGCTCCCTTCATGCTTCTTCCTCGTCATTTTCTTCTCTTCTCATTCTTTCAGCAAGCTTATTCTTTTGAAGGTCAACCTCATCCATTTTATTATTCATCAATCAGTGAGTAAGGGACACTCCCATCCTGAACTCTCTTGTATTTTACTCCAAACACTGCTCCTCATCTTCCTTTCCACTTCCTCTTCCCACCTTTCCCCAACTTATTACTACTGGCAAATATAGAAATTTGATTATGAGCCAAGAATGAAAAATAATACCGTAACAGGCTTTCTAGATCTCTGTATGAATGAATGTGTGGCTAAATGCACTCACAGGTATGTGTTCATCTCCCTATTACTTTGTTGCATCATGTTTTCAGAAAGCCAAGCCCGGCAGATTAGTCTCCTCCTCCTTCTCTGGCATTCAGAATAAAAGCTCCCCAGAAACGTTCCAAGTAGAGTTGTGACTCTCATATATTTTGCAGGTTAAAACCTGAGTGAAGATTTGAAGAAAACTATACTACATCATTCAACTTCTGTCGCAGGATCAACTGCACAGGTTGTATTTTTATTATTATTACTGATATTAATATTTAAATTTCACCTATAGGAAATAAATAATGCAAATTGCATATCACAAAACTGGTTAAAAAAGGAAATAAAAGAAAGGATGAAATCTTTATCATATTTTATTAATTTAATGTAAAGCATTTAAAGTTTTAAAGTCATGCCATTACTATATCTTGCATTTATATAGTGTTTTGCTATTTAAAGAGCTTTAGCATAAAACTATAGTGTCATAATCACCCTGCAAGTCCTGCAAGCTGGACATGCTCTATTTTATTGATGAGGAAACAAAGCAAGCAGGGTAGAAGTAGCTATATTGGAAAATGACTTCTCATTTAGTGTTTACTACTGTGAAACAGGTCAGAAACTGTTACTATCAGGGGTTTTGCAAATATTGCTACTTTAAGTGAGAGACATCAGACAAATACAACAGAAACCCGAGTATTTGCTGTATAATTGAAAAGTAGCACACTAGCAGGATAGGAAGTATTTAATCTGAGTCCTTAGTAGAAACTAGAGACCCCAGAGAGATTTGATCTAACAATTAAATTTACTGAATATTTTCAAGTACCTACCATGATGCAGTGTTGTACAATGATGTACAAAAGCAGGGTATTCCCTACTTTCTGTCACTTTACCCAAATCCAGTTAAGTCTGAAATGGTGAAGACTAAAAAAACACCATGCATCCATACTCATCATTCTAGCATTTAACACTGTTCCTGGGAATAAGGTGGTTACTCCCACAGTATTGCAGGATAAAAGGCAAGTTTGGGGATAAAAGAGAAGAGGATGGAGAAAGGGAAAAAGAAAAAAGAGGAGGCAAAGGTGAATCAAAAAAGAAAAGTTGGTCTGAATTAAATTCAACAGATGAATTACAGTTTTAACTTTTTCTGGTGGTTCTGTATAACAGTACACTAATACTCATCATGAAACTGACAATTTCTAACTTACCTATGTCTTTTAAAAAAGAGGAGAGCAACCACAGGGTGATTCCATGTATTTTGATATGAAATAACTTGCTAAGAGAAGTTGAAAAATAAAGAAACTTTATTATATAGCAATTAGTTTAATGAGACCAAAATTGACCATTGACGATGGAAGGACTTCTGGAAGTCTGCCAACTGTCTAACTGCAAATCAGCTCCTCCCATAGGACTGTCAGCAAGTTTTTGCAAGCTTGGCAGAACACCAAGAAAACTGTTCAAAAAAAACTGTTCAAAGGAAATCAATAGACTGAGCAAGCAATAGCTTTCATGCCATTCTTTCTAGTGAAAGACCTATTTTTTACCAAGTAAGGAGAAGGTTGTGGGAACAAACTGACTTCTTATCAAAATCTCATAATTTGGATGAGATTACATCAGACATACCTGGCAGGGAAATTTTGAAAGAGTTGAGTATGCCTTTAAGGATGGGATTCTTTTCCCTTTTAAAATATCCATAGCTAGTGTTCTGTGGTTTCTAATGCCTTTCTCTGTAAAAAAAAAAAAAAAAAGAAAGAAAGAAAAATTATTA
The DNA here is from genome assembly GCA_004024925.1 of Scalopus aquaticus. Lineage (NCBI taxonomy): Eukaryota > Metazoa > Chordata > Mammalia > Eulipotyphla > Talpidae > Scalopus > Scalopus aquaticus. Next base: position 17,205 of record PVIJ01013215.1, on the reverse strand, counting down.
CATTGTTCCTCTCAATCTGGAACCAAAATGAAATGAATATCACACTGTTGGGCAAGGGAACTTTAGTGATGCAAACAAATGGGGAAGAAAATAACAGTGTATATTTGCAGATTATTAGCTATAAGTTTCTCTAGATAATTATGTTTGTGAATTACATATTTGACAGCAAATACTTTTCCTCCTTTGAGCAGAGATATTTCCATGCAATGTGTAATGTTACTGTGACTTCAGAGTGTCAGACATTTCTATTATCTTATGGACTTGGAATAATAGTAATATAACAACATACATATTAAACGTTTATAATTGAACAGACTTATTCTCTCTTTAATGCCCAACAACTACCTTACTGATCAAATGAATGAGAAAAGTACAGGTGACATCAGACATTACAAGAAGAATCTACTGTATCTTCAAGAACCTGTGGTTTATATCTATCCATTCCAATGTCATTAATTTTACCTTTTAAACCTACTCATCAGACATTTAAATTTATTAAATGAAACATATTCAGGAACTAAAGAAGCTCTGACTTTGAGATCTGGTGCTAGATATCAAACATTACTATTGACCTTTATAGTTATTTAATGTATCTCATCTAAACAAAGCAGTTCTTTGCCAAAATACTGCATTTCTAAGCTTCCTAGTTTTTTTATGTGCCTGGTAAAGTTTGACATAAATTGAAGACTCTGTTGTTTTCTTTCATCATGGGACTTATTGTACAAACACATTTTTACAGTTTTAAATATTTTACTTTGTAGTTATTTATATTCTCTTATTCTTTTATATGTTAGATTTATCTCCTTAATAGGGTTAGAAACTCTTGATGCACCATGATTTGTCACAAACTTCTTGTATATGACTTTACTCCATTTGCCTAACAGCTAATAAATCCTAGACACCCAAGAGAAGCTCAATATACAGAGCTTTCATTAATGTTAAAAACATTTTAAAGTATATACAAAGTGGAAAATATATATTTGCTTTGTTTTTTTTTCAGTGTGCCACTCTCTAATGGATTCTTCCAAGTCTGACTATTATGAAAACTTTGGCCATATTCAGGGAATTCTAATGTATAAACTCTTTCTCAAATATTGGGATGATGTGGAGACATTCCAGGCAAGACCAGATGACCTTGTCATTGCCACCTATCCCAAATCTGGTAAGTCTCCTTGTTAACTCTGAGTTGCTTTTCACCTTGAAATGACAAACTTATCCAGAAGGTAAATATTTAACTGTTCACTTGTTCTATGCTCCTTATCCACATTAAGTAATTATTGATATAGTAACTTTGATAAAGATAGAGAAAAATGGGGTTTTATAACTCTATTCTGAGATTGTTATATGTACCTATAAACAACACATTGGCACTGTGGACAATTTAAAAAAATATGTAGCGTAGATGGATGAATAAAGAAACATAACTAAAATTTAAAATGAAAAACTGTGTTTACCTTACATCATTATTATCTTTATTGTATAAGTATAAGCAGTTTTCACAGATTTAAAAGCAACTTCTTTTTCAGTTAACCAGATCCTCTATTTTAATTTAATCACCAAACTCTAAAGGAACCTCTTCCCCTGAGATGAGCTCAATTTACTAATCATAGCTATGGAGACCTGCAATAAAAGATATTTAGCAATTAGAAAGGTCTAATCCAGACTTGTCTATTTGGTTATTCCATTTGGCACTTAAATATGTAAAATAGTAAGTATATTTTTAAATACACTAACTCTAACATTGTTCTTCACCTTCTCTCCCATCTGGATGAATGTCAATATCATATCAGTTATCTGAAGAAGAAATCTGAGAGCTTGTCCCCATTCACTTCCTCTTGCTTCTTCATCTCCCATATCCAATCAACTAAAAGTTTGTCTCACAGTCAGTCTTCGTGGGTCTTTTGATGTCCCTTCTTATTTACGCTGTCAGTGGTGAAATTCTTCCAAAACACAACTCTCATAATCTTGCTCTCTTGATTAATGCATGTAAATAAATTCCCATAAACTTTAGTATTCTTTTTAGTGTGTACTACAAGATATTTCATGCACCCAAAGTTTCATCCATAGCTTGTATCATGTATCCATCTTCTTTAGATAGACTATTCAAATTTCTAGTTCTTTTCTTCACTACTATACATTAAATATCTGACCTTTGATTTAAGAAAACTGACAGCTCTCTGCCTGCTAAAACACTTCCCTACCTTACAAAACTAGTGAATGTATGTTAATAATTTGTTAAGGCTAAGGTTTTATCTTGTCCTCTTCAAAGTTTTTTGGTGTTGAAACATTACAATAATAGCAGCACCTTAGTTAATGTTCCCTCTTTACAGTTCTTTAAATTCTCAGGCCTACTTATAACCTTAAGAAAAAAAGAACTGTTATAATTATTTAACATTGTTTCTTACTCTTCAAGGGTGTTTGCTTACTGTAGGGGAAGGGCCAAATTTATTATTTGCTATGACTTCTGAACTGGTAGTCAACTTGAGGCATAAGAAAATTTTTTAGTAAAGTTTGTGGTTGAAAGCATGCTTGAATGTATTATCTGATATTCAAGACTACTTGTTTTTTAGATGTGAGATCAAAATTTATACTTAGAATCAATTTAAGTCTAATTTAGATACAAATTGTTATGAACTTGTAAAATGTCAAAATTTTAAAAATACATCAAAATTTTAAATTAATTTCAATGAGATAATATTGGCTGATAACACTGTATACAATTTAGGGGAATAGGTGCAAACCTTTCAAATCTATGTCACCACACCACACCCACCACCAAATATCCGTAGTCCTCCACTGGGCCCCATAATCATGGACAAATTTGGACTCTTACCATAGTTGTGCCATACTACAATAAGCTATCTTTATTTACTTAGTATATTTTTTAGGGTACTACAAGATTAAAGACCAGAAGACCTATTTCTTGAGTTCAGTGGCTTTTCTGAAGCCTTTCAAATACTATTACATTGGTACCCTCCAACACTTCTGTGCTCAGTCATTCATGGTCAGTGGATGATTCGACTTTGTTTAATTTTTACAGGTACAACTTGGCTTAGCGAAATTGTAGACATGATCTATAAAGAGGGTGATGTGGAAAAGTGCAAAGACGCCATATTTAATCGAATACCTTTCCTGGAATGCAGAAATGAAGATATGCTAAACGGTAATGCTGAAGTTGATTTTTAAAACTGTATACATATATTTTAAGTTGTAGCTATAGATGATGCAGGAAAAAAGATTGTAAGCAAGAGTAGTATTGAAATTATGTCTTCTACATAGAAAGCATTGTGAATTGAAATTTAAATCTTGACAGAGTTGATGGTATAGATGTACCTGGAATAGAGTGATTAAGGGTAACTGATATGTCTCCAGCATAGCTAGAATATGCGAACATTATCTTTCTATTGGCTGAATGTGATAATATTTTAATCACTAGGAAAATATTCAAAAAATTTCCAATATTGTGAAAAATATTTTTAATATTTTTAATATTTTAATATTGTGAAAAATTAGAAGCAATGTAAGTATTAGCCAACAAAATAATAGTTGAGTGACATTTACACTATGAAATCAATAAAAATTTTAGAAAGCCATGTGTTACTGCAGGTTCAGTACACTATATTGAAAAAGGTAATTAGAAAACAAAAAAAATCACATCTGTGTATGGTTGCTATGAGTTTAGATATAAGTTTAGATATATTTATATGAAAGGCTACTTAACAAAATGTTAGTAGTGATTTTTCCAAAGTGGAAAGTTTTTTAATCTCATTTTTCTCTATAATTTCATCTATCTAAACTTCTTTTATTTAAGTATTTATTATTACATACAATTAAAGATATTAAAGTTATTTCTATTTTAAAATATCTATAAAGTCCAAATAAATATTTATTGTTTTTGAAATTGTCTAACCTTTAATTTTTTAAAAATCAGGAGTAAAACAATTAAAAGAGATGGCATCTCCTAGGATAATGAAAACTCATTTGTCACCTGAACTTCTTCCAGTATCATTTTGGGAAAAGAACTGTAAGGTAATAACAGTCAGCTCTTCTTAGAACTTTATCTAACACAAAGATTTTAGAATGATCAGATCCAGTAACATCCTTACTCTGTCTTTATTGAATTTACAGACATTTAATAAATGCAGATTATATAGTCAATCTAGTCAGAGTCTAGAATTAAATTCCCACTCTAGAGTTGATTTTGAAAAAATAGGTAAACTCTCTGAAATCAGTTTCCTCATATGTAAAAGAAGGATAAAAAAATCTTCCTTATAGAGTTATTACAAGGATTACATGAAATAATACTTGTAAAGTTCTTACCATAGTGTCTAGCCTATTGTAACACTAAGTTGATAGTAAATGCTCTGTATTTGTTATTTTTTGATTATTTTGAATTTACTATTTTTCAAAATATTGTGCTTGGAATCATGAAGCACAAAATGAACTAGACAAGAATGTAAGTGGTATGTAATAAAGTACTAAATGTGTCATATAATAAAGTACTAAATGCTAATCATATACCAGTCATATAACAATTACCAAGACAATATAATCCTTTTCTTCATGGAATCATAGTCCATAGGGCAAAGGACAAAATAAACAAGGCGGGAGATGCCATAAGTCAAGCAAAAGAATTCTAGCCAAGAGGACAAGGAAGATATCCATGAGCACTTAACATCTCAGTTAATATTTGAAAGATGTAAAGGAATTAATCTAAACAATCCCAGTTTGGCTCTGAGAACAGTTCAATTTAACTGAAAGGTTTGTTTTTATTTTTTTAGATGAATTGGATTTAATCAAAATTTAAAATTTGTAGTTCACAGTACTACAAGAAAATGCAAAGTCAATGAGGAAAATACTGGCAAATCATATCTAACAAGGCACTGGTATGAAGAACAGATAAAGGACTATTATAATTCAACAATAAAGAGAAAACAATTTTAAAATGGGCAAAGGATTTGAATAGATATTTCCTCAAGAACACACACAAATGGACCAGGAAAGGATGTGCAACAACACTAGCCCTTAGAGAAATGCTAATGAGAAACCCACTAGGATGACTGAAATAAAAAAAAAAAAAAGTTTGGTGAAAATGTGGAAAAAATTGGAACTCTCAAACATTGCTGATGAGAATATGAAGTGGCACAGCTGCTTTGGGAAATAGTTTGTCCCCTACTAAAAATATTAAACATAAAGTTATATTCAATAATTCCATTTTTAGGTTGCATAATTTAACTGAAAGTTCGAGTGCGCATATTGACTTGGATGAGTGAAGAGAGATGAGATAGGGCTTGATTACAACAGACATTGAAGTCAAGTTTTGACTCTATTTAGTGATAACGAAGAGCTACAGACATACTAAGCTGCTGATTGATATGATCAATTGTTTCTTCCTTAAGAATGATACATTTAATCCAAACAGCAGGCAAATTATCAAGTCTAACACCACTGATACGGATTGCCCAAGATCTTTAACTTTTTTAAGGATACCCTATGAACCATAATACATGTATGTAGTATTAAAGTACTATTTACAATTATTACTAACATAAAGGGGGATTTAAAACAGTCATAAGCATTTCCATTTTGTACTCTGATGTTGCATGGCATATTTGATGTTTTCTGGAGATCCATGATGTGAAATTCTGAACATTCCAATTTTTTTTTCTTTTATCATAAGCAATCCTAAATAGACCACTTACATCCTGCTAAAATCATACACAAAGAATCTCTCAGCAGCAAATACCATTTATGTATTTTCCAAGAGGTATGCCATTACCATATTTTAAAGCGATTTGAACAAATCAATTTTTTTTTTTTTGCTTTGGAGATTTGCTATCTTCTTGTTCTTATCCTTTACTTCTCAAATGAAAATAGACACTATACGCTTGCAATAATCTCAGTCTTCGCAAAACTACAACTATCTCAGAACTCAACAAAGAGTAGGAGATAGTTGGATGAATTCATGTCCTGAGTACTTCCATGGTGATCAATTGCATGGCAAGGCGATAAATGGATTGAGACTACTAGTGTGTTTGAAGTGGTAGACTAAAACTTCAAGTGTTAAAAAAGAAGAAAGTGAAAAAAAATCGGTTTGTCAGGGAAGAAAAATCATTGAGGACAATAGGTGTGATACCTAGGGATGGTTGTGAGAGGGGTATATTCGGAATAACTGATAAGGAAGAAGGGAGGAGCAGAACTTAGAAGAAAACACGATGTTCCAGGATAAGACTTGGATGTGAAACCTTAATGGTACTGATACATTTCACAATTTGATTTTAGAAGTATTTAGCTACAGTGAAATAGAGGTAATGATGGATGAGTACAAGAACCTAGATAATCAGATGAATCTTGCATATAGATATTAAAATTATACAAGATGATGACAGGATTTGGAAATTTGAAGTATAGAATTAAGGATATGCCAAAACAGAGATAAGGTAAATATGGAAGAATAAAAACCCTTGTCAATATGGAAGAATAAAAAGCTTCATCGAGGTCCTTGTACTAAGGATTTTTATGCGTAGAGAATACCCAAGACAGCGGGAACAACATGAAAAATAAAGGAAAGAGCTGGAAATTCTGAAGTATTTCATGGATATAGTTGCAAAGAGTACCTCAGCTAACAGACATAAAGAACTAGGGAGAGTTGTAAATATGATTTAAGAAGTTCAATATGTCTAGAGCTAGCGTCAACAAAAAAGAAAGTCACTTTTGTTCTCTAGTAATTGGAGGTTTTAATAGTGAAGTTGTAAAAATTAAATATAGTGAAATCTTAAGTTCAGTGATTGTTTTTAAAAGTTTTGAAATTGTAGAGCTTAGAATAAGACAAAATAGTGAGTCTAATGGCACTGGTAAATGGGAGAATCAAGAGCAGGCTTCCCCGGTAACATTTGTTCAGGTACCGAGGAGAGAAGTGGAAGATAAAAGAGTTTACTTTGCAGATCTTTTCCTGGGACATTAAGAGTTAGAATTAGAAGAAACCATAGTGATCTGGTCGAACTCACTTATTTAGTGGATAGAAAACTGAGGTCCAAAATGATTGTTCTTTGCACAAGATAATAGAACTTCTTAGTGTCCCCTTCAGCAACCAAAATCGGTGCTATCTGACCGCCTATTTATTGATGTTTCCTTATAACATGTAAAATGGAAATTTAACAAGAGGTTGAAGATTATGTTTTCACTGAGATCAGTGTGCATTTCAATAGACTATGTAAACATGAATTTTTATCCCAGAATGTGAGGAAACAATGAAATTTTTTTTTCTTTGGCATGCAGAGTGGTGGTGTTGTCAATAAAAACCAGAGTAATTTATAATTGATTAATTACCAATTAACTTCCTCTCATTGAATTACTCTCAATGATGTATTCTGATTCATCTTTCTTCTGACTCTGTTTAGTTTCTTCGGTTATAAATTGGGGGTAATAATCTATTGGTCCAATTTATATCAGTGGAAATTGTGATACTAAAATAAGTTATTTTATGTGAAAATGACACAAAAATGAAAAGTGAGAAATAGCATTACAATGAATAACACTCAAAAAGATGCTGCTACTTCCAATTATTAAAGGAGTTTTCTTATAATTTTATATATTTTACACATTTTTTGCAATGATTATGCATTGTGGTTATATTTGAAAACATATAAGCTTTATTTATTTATTTTATTTTTGCATACAAGCTGGGGTATAGGCTAGAGGGGGCTGTGAGAAGGTTCATCAGACAGAGTGGGGAGCAGAACAGGCAGATCGACCCAAATACACTGCTGAGGAGAGCAGTGTGTGATGCAGGAAAGGTCTGCCGCACCATGTGGGAATCTCCCAGGCCAGGCTTCGAATTTGAATGGCAGCCATCGACAGCCCCACAGTGCAGCGCTTAACCTGTTGCGCCAGCAGGGAGGCCCTAAGCTTTATTTTTAAGTCTTGATGAGAGTGTGTTTGAAAAATTTTTTCATTTAATATATGATTTTGTCCTGTTAGATGATCTATCTTTGCAGGAATGCCAAGGATGTGGCTGTTTCATATTATTACTTCTTTTTAATGGTGCCCATTCATCCAAATCCTGGAACTTTTTCAGAATTTGTGGAGAAATTTATGGATGGTCAAGGTAAGAAGAGCTTCTTTTCTTTAAATTCTCAAGGTAAATAATACAAACAAATGACATCTCTGAGCTAAATTTCTTATCTGTTCTGTTCTGTTACTTCCTTGATCCTTAATTAAACACAAGAGTTGGAGAAGCCTTGAATTTTATAGCTTGTATGTTTATACAGCGGCCTTCCAGATGTAGAAGGCAAAGGGAAAGAATCTGAGCATTGCAGTTCAGTGACTAAAAACAAATGGAAGAGTGTTTGAGGGCTGGAGAGCACATTTTTTTTTCTCTCTAGGACTGAGACTCAATGCCAGTTCTCTTTCTTGTATCTTTTTATTTGAAAACTATTTCACAGAATGTTATCACAGCTCCTTGAGTCAGGCAAAAAGGAATAGAAGAGAAAGAATGCCCACTTGCTTCCAAGGGAAATTTTGGGCCAGAATTCACAAAGAAATGTGAATATCTACAAAGTTCATACTCATTCTACTACACAGTTTGACTGTTTGAAATAAATTTATCATAACCATATAAAATAGTAAGCAGAAATTTGGGGAAGTTTTGTCTTTTTATTTAGCTCCAGGCTAAAGCAACTGAGTACATAGATTTGAAGAAGAAGGTATTTGAGAGAGACATGTATCAAATAAAGAAGGCCATTGTGATCCTGTAGTAATAATTAATTGTAAAGATAAAATCGTAAAGATAAAGTCTCAACAAAAGTGGACCATATGTGCTATTTGTTCCACATTTTGAGAATAATTTTTTCTAAAAAATCACTTACAGCGTATGCCTCAAGTTGACCAAGACCCTCATTATAAAACAGTGAAAGGTAATGTTGCAACTGTACAAAAGGGCTGAATAAGTAAATATTACATAGCGTTCTCTGTAATGAAAAATGTCAAATAGAGTTGAAGCCAGAAAAAACTATTTAATGACTTGAAACAAAGCAGAATATTTTGACTCATTATTACTTTATTTTGTCAGCTTTTTATTGGATGAAACACTTGTATATGTATGAAGAAAGATAAAGATAAAAAGAAAGACAGCATTTGTTTATATTACATCCTTCCCCAAATCTCAAAGTGCTGTAGAATGAGAATAACAACAAAGGTTTCTAAGAAATCACCACTTATCATCTAAACTGCAAGTAGAATTATACAAATTACATAAATAAAATTATATATAAATGATATATGTGAAATTGCATGTAAAAATTATAGTTACTAGCTTGAGTTGGCAAAGCTAGTTAGTTTGTAAATAGTAAATTTGAGACCTGTACTGAATTCTGATTATAAGAATGTTGATTCACTATCTTAATACTTTTCACTGGAAGCCTGCTTTCACACACATACACAAACACACTAGTTTCAAAAATTCTCTCATAAATTCTGAATCATATTTATGGGAGGAACACTTCAATTTTATCTGCATCATAAACCATGCCCTACCATGAAAACTGAGAATACATATAGATGTAGGTTATTCAACATAGTTTGCCTTTCTTGCTGCAGATAAATTTGCTTAAGTACAGCTGGACTCTAATTTTTATTCCACAATCATTAGTAGTTATACATTGCTACTACTGTTTGAACACTGATTTTCAAGTTGTATAAAGATGATACTATGTTCTTATACTGTTTTTATCTCTAATTTTAGTTCCTTATGGTTCCTGGTATAAACATACAAAATCTTGGTGGGAAAAGAGAAATGATTCACAATTGCTTTTTCTTTTCTATGAAGACATGAAAGAGGTGAGAAACTGGAAACATATGGGCAACTTTTTATTTTATAAAATGTTAGCATTTGGCAGTACTTTAATACAAAAATTTGCCTTTAAATAAATGATGCAGTCAACTCCAAAAGCTACAATAATCAGCCCAGACTTTAATCTCTAAAATGAAAATCTTCTCAATCAATACATAAAACCCAAATCTCAAATAATTACTAAAGGTAAAACTTGAATGAATATGAGTTCATATCACAAAAGAAAACCACACACACACACACACACACACACACACGTAGGCACATCCACACATGTATAAGAAGGGTCAACCGGCCTCCAAATATATATTGAAATTATTGATAAGGACTAAAAATTAACTATACTTGATTTTTAAGGAAATAATGGAAGGAATTAGATATCTTACAAAATAACAAGAGATTATTAAAATTAAGAAGCTAGATATGAAGAAACACAAAGTGAATTTCTAAAATAGTAAAATAATTAAAATTAGAAAGTTAAGACGTAGTTTACATAATGGCTACAACATAACTAAATAATGAAATAATGAAGTAGAAGATAGGGCAGAGAGAATTGCATTGAATGTACCACAGTGAGATAAATAGAATACTTGAAAAATACACTATACTTATAAGAGAGAGTGGTAAGGTCCTAAAATATCAACTCAAATGTCCATTTAAAAAAATAGTAAAGTGAATACTGGGACAGCAATATGCATATGTATGGTGGCTTTGAAATAGCCTCAGAATTTAGTTTTTCCTTAACTTCTTTAGTAAAAGTGTAATTCAAAATAGAAATCACTATGAGACGCCATTGCACACTCACTGACTAACAACAATTAAAAAGTCTCACATTAACAAAGTTTATTCTGGTTGTGGGTTAATGAGAAATCACACACTATTGATAGGACTATAAACAGATACAAACACTATGGAAAAAACTTTTCATCTAAAAAGAATAAACATGTACATAACTTAAGACCCAGGATGCCACGAGTGGATACATACTTTTGAAAATTTCTAGCTTCTCTACAGAGGGTAGTATTTATTGAGCATGAGCTATACATCAAAGACAAAAATAAACCTTTTATAAACATTAATTAAGTGTTCTAACAATCTTTGAAGTATCTTTATATATATCCTTTTTTGGGGGGATGAGGAAAATTATGTTAGAGAAGTTAAGAACATACCTCTTCCCCAAGAAGTATTTTTCCTAGATAAAAATCTAATTCCAGTATCACTAGGGAAAGGTTTTATTTCTTTTTCTCTCTTTTAAAATCCAAATAACAACTTATTCAATAATAGAAATTGAGACCTGAAAATATTTTTTTCTCCCTAGGATATCAGAAAAGAGGTGATAAAACTGATACAATTTCTTGGAAGGAAGCCAGCAGAGACACTAGTGGACAAGATTATACAACATACAACATTCCAGGAGATGAAGAAGAACCCATTTACTAATTATACAACACTGCCAGAAGAATTCATGAATCAAAAAGAACATTCCTTCATGAGAAAGGGTAAGAACAGCCTTTACCTCTGTTGGTATAGAAAGTAATAAGTTGAAAGTAGATGGTCACAGAGAAGTACCTGTGAGGTCCATTCGTGCCTGCAGACCCAGCCTGTTTTCTCCAAAGGTGCTCACACTGAGCACTTTTTTATTGAATAGTTAGTTCTGCACAAGCATGAAACACTACTACTACAAGTACTAAATTTCTATCGCTTGATGGTTATTTTGTATATGCAACATTATTATATTAAGAATGACCCACAGGGGCCTCCCGGTGGTGCAAGGGGTTAAGTCTCAGCACTGGGAAGCTATCAGTAGCCACTGCAGCATGAGTTCGATCCCTGGCCAGGGAGCTGACCTATGTGGCGCAGTAGACCTGCTGCTCCCCTCAGCAGCGTATTTCAGTCAATCTGCTTGTTCCGCTCCCCACTCTCTCTCTGGTGAATCCTTTTACTCCCTCCCCTTCACACTTCTGGCCTACACCCCAGCTCTTGTATGCATAAATAAATAAATCTTTTTTAAAAAAGAAAAAAGAATGATCCATGGACACAGCAACAGCAGAATCAGCATTAACATCAGATGTTACTAGCTATCATTTACCTAACCTATATGCCTTGGTGCTGTATCACGAACATCATGTATAAATGCATATCATTTTATTCTAATTCTATTTAAATTCTAACCAAAGACTAGGAGAAAACTTTTATTACTCTCTCATTTTGAGATGAAGAGACAAGCTCAGAAAAATTAAGCATCTTTTTATTGGCCGAGTGGCAAACATTTTTCAAGATTCAAGATTGAATGGTACCATTCAAGATTGAATGGTAAATGTCCAAACTCATCAGATTGTATGCACTTAATATGTTCAGTTCTTTGTTTATCAATTGTGCTTCAACAAAGCTGTTAAACGAAAGTGGCAATGTAGGAAATCAAATAAAACTCTGTTTAGCAAAAAATCAAAATACAATGACATGATACACTGGTAGGATGAGATATGGCCTGATGAGATATAATCAGTTTATAACTCCAAAGGCATGTAGAATACGCAGAGTAGTGAGACATCTGGTCTTACTGGTAGGTGAGGTAAAATCTGTGGGTTTTTCAGCAATGGAATAAGGAAATCTTGCTCTTTGAACCAAATTGGCAGTGAGGGGATCAGCGAATTTTTTAAGTCATAGGAATAATTCTCTTGCCATTCAGCAAAAAAGAGGAATCCTGTAAAAAAGAGGCTTAACATACAGATTATATTTTAATTATTTCTTCTTAAATTTTCTCAAGTTTCCTTTTTCAGAATACACATATATATTTTTTAAGAAAACAAATCACTGAGCTTATCACAATTACCATGCTTATTAAGGGCTCCTTACTATTACTCTCTCTGACCCTACCCAATTCTCAGTACAAACATTTTCCATCATCTGTTTTTGGCTTCTTAGGACATTTCATTGAGAAAGTTTAGCACTCTTTGAACTATTGGGCAAATGAGCTCTTGACTAATTTAAAATACAAGGGTGATGTCCTTCTGTGAAAGAAAGGGAAAGAGAGGGCCTGCTAAGTTTTTGTAATAATGCAGGTGGGAAATGCTGAGGAACTTCTTCAGCAGTGGTAACTACAATGTGATGAGTCGATGGATATGTGGAAGTCTGATTATGAATAAAAATGTAAATGTTGTGCTTGAATGACAGCTTCCAAACTTATACCTTGGAAACAAAGTTTTGCCATTAATGGTGAAAAATGTACAATGCAAATTTTAAAATACAGAAAACAAAGCCATGGAAAAATATGCAAAGAAATAGCAGTTATAATTAGTAGGATAGAAAATGAATTTATTTTGAATAAGTTGAACTTTGGACACTGCTCTGGAATCTTGGTGGTAATACCATGCCGGCAGTAGAACATGGAAAAATAAGTCTTGACTAGAGTGTTATCAGCTTCAGGTGATATTTCAGATCTTGGAAACAAGTAAAACATGGATCTTATTTCAGAAACTACAACATTTGAGAGGAAACTGAAGAAAAATCAGGTTAAACAGCTTAACAGGGAAGAGTCAGAGAGCAAAATTTTCTGTTTTTTTAAAAACTTCTTTGCAAGTTCAAATATATGTTGTACATATGGTATATATTTTACATAGGTATCATGTGATATGTATTTATTCCACAATTGAGAATTATAAGAATAAAACTTTATTAGATGTTATGAATGTGATGAATATTAGAAAACTATAATTTTGTTTTGAAGACTTAATATTTATTACCCTTTCTTTTTTGTTACAGGGATTTCGGGAGACTGGAAGAATCACTTTACTGTAGCCCTAAATGAGAAGTTTGATGTGCACTATGAACAGCAAATGAAGGGGTCTACATTGAAATTGAGAACTGAGATCTAAGAAGGTTCCCTACACACATGGGAGATTAAAGCTTTCTTTTCTTCAATCTTCACTTTTCTTTGCTTGAAGATTTTCTTGCTTGAAGAAAAAGTAAGGTGAAGTATCACACGCATTCATATGGCATTGAGATTTATGTATTAAAAAAACCAAAAGGAATTTTCCCTACTATATCTTTTTGATTTTGCTTCCTTTTTCCTTGATATTTAAAAATTTTACACAAAAGTAATCGATGAGAATGATGTAGGAACACACACATAATTCAAGTTGTCAGAATTTATTAAAAATAACCAAGGATAGCAATTTCCTGAATTTTGTGATTGTTTTTTAGATAGTACATTTAATATATACACATATATTTTATACATAAGTAACAAATATAGACATAATTGCACTTGAACTTTGAAAGTCTTGGAGAAAGAATTAAAAAATACATCAATTTGGGAGAAAAACTATACCTATTATTTTATTCTTGATTTTCTTTCACTGTATGTAAAATGACTTAATTTGTAATTTCCTTTAACCTAATGTAAATTTTTGGTCATAATGGGACTGATTTCTAGGTATTCAGAAATAATCTCAACGTTTATTATTACTATGATTATGGCTTGAATGTCTTCAGCTAATTTGAAATATGTATGCTTTTATGTCCTATAAGCAATGTAATAAATATAAACTTTATAAATTAAAGCTTTAATTAATTCTTTTTTTATTTATGTAACATTGGATTACAACACTGTATATGATTTAGAACTATAGGATCACACCCTTAGGTGTGCGTTACCACAGCACATCCACCACCAAAGCACCGATAATCCTCTAGCATAGTCTATTGTGTCCCCCTCCCCAATTTGTCCCCCTCTTTCTCTCTCCCCATTTTAGAAAGAATGTGTTATTTGCTATCAAAACAAGGTAAAACAAAAATGGGCAGAACTTTTAATTTTTATTTAAAATTGCTTTGGCTTTGTTTCCTACTGTATTTCTTTTCTCTTGACTTTTTTCAATATTACAGTGATCATAAATCAATGCTTCCTTTCTCTAAGTCAGAAGAGACACAGATCATAATATATATAGTGTATATACATATATATACACTACATATAAATAATATATATATAATATATATATAAAGATTTATTTATTTATCCATTCGAGCTGGGGTGTAGACCAGGGGTGTGTGTGTGGGGTGAGAAGATTCACCAGAGTCAGAGTAGGGACAGACTGACTGAAATACACTGCTGAGAGGAGCAGCAAGAGAGACAGGGGAGGTCTGCTGCGCCATGTGGGAAGCTCCCTGGCTGGGGATCAAACTCGTGCTACAGTGGCTGTGGACAGCTTCATAGTGCTCTGACTTAACCCGTTGTACCACCAGGGAGGCCCCACAAAATATATTTTTAAAAGTTGTGTTATTTTATTGTGAGGTATCTTTGGTTTACAACAATGTGATGATCTAAGGGTATGGTTTCATATCTTCAAGTGCATGTTAACATATCACATCTACCACCAAAGCACCTATAATCCATTATAGTCCATGGTCGCTCTTCCCCCTTCATCTCCCACCCTTACACTTCCCCACTGTGGTAGCCTTAATTCTACCCCTAAGTTTCTTGAGTTTATTTTTTTCTTGTCTGTTCCTTTGTTTTATTTCCTTTTATTAAACATATGAGTAAAATTATCCAGGATCTGTCTCTCTCCTTTTAACTTCATTTAGAGAGTAATATCCTCTAGTTCCAAGCAAGTTGTCACAAGTGGTAAGATTTCATCTTTTTTTTCCCTCTGCTTTGTAAGATTCCATTATGTGTACATATACCTCATGTTCTTTATTCAACTGTCCCTGGGCACATAGGTTATATCATAACTTGGCTATTGTAAATTATGCTGCAATAAACATAGGAAGTGCATATTAAATAAATAGTTTTTGCATTATTTGAGTGGGTAACTGGAAGGGTAATTATTGAATCGTATAGGAGCCAGAGTTTTAATAGATCAATAAGCTTCCATATTATTTTCCATGGAGACTTGATTAGTCTATATTCCCAACAACAAAGTGTGTGAGTTCCTTTTTGTCCACCCCCATTGCCAACACTTGTTGTTTCTGGTCTTTTTGAGATGGGCCACTGTCATACATGTGAGGAATCTCATTGTGACTTCATCTGCATTTCCCTGATTATAAGTGATGATGAGTACTTGTTCCTGTGCCTTTTGGCGATTGCCATGTCTTCTTTGGAGAAGTATCTGTTTAATTTTTCCCCCCTTATTTGGTAGGGCTATTTGATTTCTTTTTTATTGAGTTGTGTGAATTTCTTGAGGATCTTGGATATTAGCCCCTTTTTCATGCATGATGTAATCTCTCCCATTTTGTACGGTGTCTTCTTGTTTTGACAATAGTTTGTTTCATTGTGCAGAAACCTTTTAGATTGATGTAGTCCCATTTGTTTATTTTTTGCTTTTGTTTCCCATGCTCTTGGAGTCCAATCCCCAAAGACATCTCTAAAGTAAAAATCTTTTTTTTTAATTTTTATATAACATTTTTTATTATTATTCATATCTTTTACATTATTGTGTATTCCCCGTAGGTTACCCACCACCAATTCACCCATGAACTATTACCATATCCCTTGTGCTCTTTTTTCCCCCATTTTGAGCCCTTGCCCTCCCCCTCCCTTGCTGAATGTCTCTTTCTTATTTGATTCCCCTATGTTCTCTAAAGTAAAAATCCTGGAGAGCTACACAGTTATAGTCCATTGCATGCATGTTTTTAAGATAAATCACTAGTCAAGTAAGAAGACATGCCAGCACGCCCATAGTTCATGCTAATTTTATCTGGTAATTGAAGTGAACTGTGTGGTGGTAAATTGGCTTTATCCATTAAGAAAAAAAACTCATATCTTTGTCACAGGTGATGATTTTGCAGCTTGGAATAAAGCCCCTCTGATGTTAGGATACTGCTTCCCCATGAAACAGGGATATTGTGGTGTTCTCTCCTTTGATGCTTACAGTTCAAGCAAATGTCTCCCAGCTCCTTGAGGAAGACAGTCCTAGTCTATCAAGCTGATGGAGATCCATCTAGTCTTCAAGCAAATTTACATATAATACATTAGAAAGAGATAGCAAAGTACTTACATTTACACTTTTTCTGAGGTTAATATTCTAAGAGATAAGTCTTATTTCAACAATATGAAGCCTCTTATTTGAAGCTTTGAATATACCTTATTCAAAGGTAATTTTGTACCTGCAACATACACAGAGGAAAAATACTCCTGAAGATAAAAGCAGAGATTGGGGGATTTAAAATGCATTAAGTTCTTAAATTTTTTGTAAAATTATAATGATAAGTATTTCTTTACAACAATAAGCTATTAATGATATATGACTCCTCATTAAGACATTTTGTAGTGATCTGGAATTTGTAAAATATTGTTTTGTAATAGTAAATCCAAGATAAAAGATGTAAAAGAGATCATATTGAAGTGGTTATTAATT
>PVIJ01013214.1:0-46077 GCA_004024925.1 Scalopus aquaticus | reverse complement strand
TGGGGGGGGTGGGGGGGAGCCCTGGGACTAGCCCCAGGGTCAGTTTTAAAAATTATTTTGTTGTCTAACAAAACACAAGTACACCCACAGCAGTAAAGTTTAAAATAAAATAAAACATGGGTACCCAAAACCACACAAAATAAATGTATGGCTTTAATAAACTATTATAAATCGAGCCCCTCTGTAACCACTGTCCACATCTAAGGGCAGAGCTTTATCAGCCAGTCCCCAAGTCCCTCTTTGTACCCCCAAACCCAGACCCCTCCCCCCAAACTGTTGCCTTCTTCTGACATTCATAGGAATCACAAAATGGAGCTTTTTCTAATTTTGTCACCCAGATGTGCACCACTAGACACTACAGACTATTTTGTCTTGTTTGTTTTTTAATGGTTTGTGTCCTTCTAGCCTCTGGGGTTCCCCCATCCTTCCCATCCCTACAGTGTCTCAGTGTCAAGGCTGAGCCATCTCCCACAGCTGGATTTTGCCAGCCAGCTCTTCATGGTGCTGGGAAAGCCCTTGGCCCACCAGGTGCCCTGGAAAGACTCTTGGGCAGGGGCCTGAGTCACCTCTGACACTAGCTGACCTGGCGCAGCTAAGAGTCACAGGGACGTGGGCCCCAGTGTCCCGCAAGCCGGATCCGCCCCTCTCTGGGCTGTTACCCCGTCTGTGTAGAGGACAAGCTGTCTCATGACGGGCCATTGCAAGGATTCCATCAGAAACGCTCTTTTGCTGCTCCTGGCAGACGGCATTGGACACTGTCGATGGATGTATTCACATTAGGGACACCACTAAGGATGGCACCCGCAGGTCAGGTCGCCTCTGCAAACTTCAGGTTGGTCATCCAAAGCATCTGTCCTTTTTTGTTACATAGTTTTAAAATGCGTGCCTTTGAAATGCCATCCCAATGTACTGAAATCCACGTCTGCTTTCCGTCTTCCTGGAGGTGTCTCCCACCTCTATTGGCCTCAGCATGTGGACGTGCTTCAGGCGGATGAGTCAGTGGCGAGAAGGTCAGCAATTTGCTTGAGCCAGACGTGCGTCGTCTTCTCTGGGGAGGGGTTGGGAGCAAGGTGCTCATTTTGCACCATGCCAAGAACGCACTGGGTGAGACAACCTTAAAAAAACACCCTTCCTCCGGGGCTGTTCTGAGGTTCAAACAAGATGAGACTGTTCTTCTAAACCCTTTGCAAATGACAGCCCTGGCTGAGGGCTGGTGGTGGTTGTGCATTTTGTTCTTGTCCTCCTACCTGGCTGGTGGCTGTGCTGGGTCTTGAAGCTGGGTCCTGGCCCCCAGCCCAAGAGAAAGCATGCCTACAGATGCCTCACGGTGCCTCAGGCCTCACAGCTCTTTCAGTTAAAATCTGCACGCCTAGGCTCACTGCAGCACTGTTTACAGCAGCTAAGATACGGAAACCACCTCAGTGCCCCAAACAGATGAGTGGGGTGTCCCTGGTAGGGCAACGAGTTAAGTCGCGGCACTATGAAGCTATTCGCAGCCATTGCAGCACGAGTTTGATCCCTGGCCAGGGAGCTTCCCACATGGCACGGCAGACTTCTCCTGCCTCGCTCGCTGCCCCCCTCAGCAGTGTACTTTAGTAGATCCACCTGTTTTGCTCCCCACTCTGTCTCTGGTGAATCTTCTCACCACCCCACACCTCTGGCCTACACCCCAGCTTGTATGCATAGATAATCTTTAAAAAAATTTTTTTCACTTTGTTTTAGAAACATTGAGATACACACAAGTAGAGAGAATAGAAGGATGAACCTCTATATATCCAGCTCCAGACCCCTCGGTTATCAATATTGTGCGTTTGAGAGTTTGTAGAAGGTGAGATTGAGAGGACTTGGTGACCGATTAGAGGGGTCGACGACACCTCTATGGATTTCATTTTGAAATAATCCACATGCCAAAGTGGGGAGGCCTGTCCTTCATCTTAATCACACTGATTGGTCTCCCCAGATATATGGAGGTTCCTGCTGCTCCACTATTTCTAACCCAGACTGTTACCACTTTGGTTGACTGTTCATCATAATTCTCCATTATGCAATTATGGGCAATGCCAAGGGTGTTCTTTGAGTCTGGTTTCACAACCCTTGGGCTGTAAATAATGCTGCAATACAGACCTGAGTCACATGATGAGCACACATGACCCAGGAAGACCTTTGGGACTCTGGCCAGTCCTACCCTCTCACATTCTTTCCTCTACCTTCTGGGCCATGGTGGGTGGTCTCACTGGGGTCTGCTCAGGACAGACTCCTCAGGGTCCTTGGAAGAACCAAGACCCAGCAGAGGCAGCCTTTGGGTGTTGGCCCCTCATAAAGAGGAGAGGCCAGTGGCGGACAGAGAAGCAGCAAAGTAAACATCCCAATTAAATATCTACCAGCCTTTCAGCCTCAACTAACGGCCTCCAAAGCAGCCTCTGCACTCTGTCACTTCTCATTCATTTGAACTCAAGGGAATTACTCCTTTGAGAAAACGGCTGTCCTCTCTGTCCCACTGCCCCCTTGTCTTGCTGTGTGTCATCTCCCCGGCTGGATTCAAAGTTCCTTGAGAAGTTGCTTGCTGGCCTTTGTGTACGGGGCGGACACGCAGAGTTCTGCAAGTTTGATTCATTCAGGGGTGAGTTTTGATTTAGGCAGCCTCCTGCCCCAAATATTGAAATGGAAGCCTAAGGGGGCAGAATTTCCCCATTACAATCTGGGATGTGTTGAACTGACCTCAGTAGCCGTGACACGTAGCCATCTCGAGAGCGGCCCGGGGAGCACGTGCTGCCTCTGGGGAACCCGAGCCGAGCATGGCCTTCTGGTTACTAAAATGCTAAACATTTCAGAGCTTCGATCTCATTTGATTCAAGTCTTCTCTTGATCTCACCCCAAAATCAATGGCTTGGGTTTGGAGGTGTTGGGGGAGATGAGCAAGGAGGGTGCTGGACTTCCTCCCACTCTTTTGTTCTTCTGGTGCTGAGAAGAGGACAAGGCGGAGGAAATTCCACGTCTCTGAGAATCCAGGCGAGCTGTCCACCTTTGTTCTTTGCTGCGCCCTCACCCATGGCTGCTGCTTCTCTGTCCGCCACTGGCCTTCCTCTTTATGGGGGGGCCAACACCCAAAGGCTGCCTCTGCTGGGTCTTGGTTCTTCCAAGGACCCTGAGGAGTCTGTCCTGAGCAGACCCCAGTCAGACCACACACCAAGACTCAGCCACCTCCACCCCCCCACACTCAGGCCTCAGTGTTTCTCAGATCTCTGGGCTGCCACAGATCGAGATTTCTGTGAATTGCAATAAAAATTACTCTGAAAGCAGGCAGAATATATCACCCTAAAATATGCCACTTAAGCGTAAGATTTAGTATGCGCTAAAGACACTAATAAAAACAGCAGATGCAAGATATGTGCTCTAACCCACCCCTTTTTCTTTCTAGAAGCAGGAGATAAAACCCCCATACAGAAGCTGTTCTTCCCGACACCAGGACGAAAGTAACATTCTCATCATCAGGGACAGGAAGTTGAGGCCCAGAGAGTGCTGCACAGACAGACCTTCTGAAAAGAATTTTAATATTTCTCTAGTTTCCCATTTGACTTACTTTCCTAGAATTGCCTCTTTGTTTAACCCAGCACAAAAACATCCACTTCTTCAGCCCTTGATTTCCTTGCTCCTGTGTCATGCAGAGCATATTAAGTAAACATCATTTCTCCTGCTAACTGTGTCATATCCATTTCATTCTCAGGCCCAGTTAAAAACCCTCCAGTCTCTGGCAATCATGAAGACACCCTAAGGTGCTGGTTGCCTTACTTGCTCCAGAGCCTGGCACTCGGCCATGGGAGCTCACACCAAAGCTGGCAGAAGGTGAGTATTCTTGGTGAAGCCAGCTCTCCCTGGTCTAGACAGTGCCTGGAGAGACAGGAAGGCAAAGGTTTCTCCCTGTCCCTGCCTTTCCAAGTTCAGATTGGCTGGAGAAAAACATTTATAAAAATGAATTATTTAAAATGTGACTCTTGGGGCTTTGGTTTGGGGTGTCCATTGGGTATGGGTCCTTAGCCCCCCAGGAAAACTCATGTCTTATCTGGTCTCTGTCTTTTGTGTCATTTGTGATGTGAGGCCTGAAGAGGCCATGTCTGTCACCCCTCATTGTCTTGTCTGCTGGAAACATTTCCAGTACCAGCCCTTGGGCACTACTAACTAGTGGGTTTGGTTTAGTTTTTTTTTTGTTTGTTTGTTTGTTTTTAATATATATTTTTATTGTTATTTATGTCTTTTACATTTTGTATTCCCCTTGGGTAGCCCACCACCAATTCACCCGTGATCCATCTCATTGGTCCCTTGTGTTCTTTTCTATTTGGTTTGGTTTTTTACCAACTATCACAACAAAGGTCTTTGCTTTCTGAGGCTATCTTTGGGAGCAAGGCTGAATCTTGACGTGACAGCTTCTTTTGCACTCTCTTTGGGGGTGCCTCTGGCATCCATGACTTAGCCCTAAAAAGTTCATTGATTTGAAGGTATAAAAAGGCTTTTGGGTTTTTCACATTAAAAGAGGTCAGTAAAGATTTGGACTTTTATATAAAGATCTCTCACCCCAAACAAATGTCCTTTTGACATGGACCTGTGGGACGGTTCCTATGGGAAGGCCAGATAATAAAAGAGGACAAAGAAATGGCAAGGCCCTCTCAGACACTCCCTTCAAAAGACAAAGAAAACAGAAGTCACATTTAAGCAAATTAAAGTCCACGCCTGTCATATATAAAATGCCCTTCTCCTCCTGTGTTCTGTTCTACTCCCAATTTCCCGCCCCTAGGAGCTAGCTTAAGCCCCTCCCCAACATCCAGGCTTCTCTCTCAGCAAATTCCTTTAACTCTAGAAGTTCCTTGAAATGGCCAGCTGCCTGCTCTAACACCCCTCTTCCCGCAAGATGCACAGAACATACTCGGGTGCTTTTAGGGCTCAGGAGGTGCAGGTCGCGTGGGTCAGTGCTGGCCGCCAGGAAATAAATCTGGCACAGTGTCACTTTGCTGGACCTCACAGCTCCTCTTACTTCCAGAGAACCTCAAATCAAACTCCTCAGCTCCAGGCCTCCCATATGTGGGAGGAGTTCATTGGACTGTCCTACTCTTAAGGGGAAAAAAACCCATAAAAATTATCCTAGATATCTGATAATAAATCATTGTGCTGCAAAACTCCTTGGAAAAAGCTTACATCCTTTCTCAGAGCCTTGCAGATGTAAATCTTTCACCCTGTCTTAGCCAGATCTGGGAGTTGTCCCTCTAAAATACAAACTTTCAGAGAGGTAACTTTCAACCCAGGCGGGAAAAAATAGGGAACTATCTGGAAACAAACTAGCAAATGAAAAACATCCTTAAAATCTCCACAAACATTAGTAAAAGCGTTAGCCACCTGAGCCGCTAAACTTCCGTGTTCCATCTGCCAGAAACACAGATTGGATCCAACTGTTCTTTTATAACTAGTGAGAATCTTTGTTTTCTTTTAGAGAAATGCATTCGCGGCGGAGCTCAGTACCTCCAGCACCCAGTGTGGCTGGGTCAGGCAGCCTGGCTGGGTGGTGACCCCATGGGGCCCACGGGGCTAAGAGATCGAACAGCAGAGCCTGGAAGTGCTATTTCTTGAGAGGCGGGTTTCTGCATAACCAGTGCTGGATGCTGTCCAGTGCCCCAGCGCCTGGACCGGCCACCCCAACTGCGGCGGCCCCAGCACCAACAAATGGGGCGGCTATGTCAACACCCTGGAGAGACACTAGTCTGGAACTCCAGCTTGGCCTCCTGGAGGGGGGCCCTGCAGTCAGGAGGCTGTTCAGATGGCCTTTTCAGGGAGCAGGCAGACACGGCCCCTCACCCCTGGTAGGACAGAGAAGCAGAGCCCCAGAAGTGAGTACTCTGCCTGGTGGGCGGCATTTTCTCAGTCTTGTCCCCACTGCCCGCCTGTCCTTCACAGAGGGGCTCAGGGGATTCTAAACTAGCGAGACTTGTAACATTGTTCCTTTCTCCTAGTGCGATTTTCAAATGAAGCTGTAAGGTCTCCATTTTGTCTGTCTCTGGGTTTCTGTATTTATGGATCGGAAGTGTTTTTCCGCCTCCAGAAGGAGTGGGCAATGTTAATTTGTAAAAGAGCTCTGTTTCATGGACTTAAAAACAAGTTTTCGTGTCCCTAGAACTCTTCAGAAATATAGAAACTAACCAAAATGTTTTTCATGTGCTCTGGAGCCATCTTTGATAAACAAAAGCTAGTTTAAGTGAGTTTGATTAAAGCAGGCATATCTTCAGTTTGCCCACAGTATGTTTATATAGACAAACTCTGCCTTACTTTACTGCTCAAATAAGCTCATGCCACCTCTTTCCTGCAAAATTTATCAGCAAGAAAAACAACTTCTGATGGCTACCTCATGAAATTTCCATGAGTAATCCAAGCATAATTGTTTAAAAAGCCAGCAAATTAAACAGACGTAAGATACATGTTTATAAGTGAACGGTCCAACAATAATTATGTTTTATAACATGTCTACTTACAAATAGTTTCCAAAATCATTTTGGTAAGTTGAGTTATATTAAGTCCATTTAAGTTCTATTAAGTCCAATTACATGATGAATGTGTATTATTCAGATAATTTCCAAATAAGATAAATACTGAAACACTCATTATTAAGCATAAGTATAAGCTTACATACTTTCAGCTTCTTACTTTTATATGGTGCAGAGAAGCTAAAGATACTTGTCAACAAACATGCCTTCTGCCACTTTAAACAACTTCACTCTGAAAAAGCATATATCTCTAAAAATCATGACATGGTGTAGTCATAAAACTGGCTCATCTACTACCGCATGTTAATATGTAACAGCTCGCTACTCTTGGTTAAAATGTAAAATCAATATATAAACATAAATCACTAGGAACACAAGGAGTGAAGAAAACAGGTTTCTGTGGGGAGGGGGAATAGGATGTTTTTATATGAAGTATATACAAGGAATACAGAATGTATTTTTGTTAATAAAAAGACTCATTTTACCCTAAAATAAAATGACTGTTCATTCCCCAAAAAGGGAGAAAATGAGTAGGGTTAAATCTAAACGACTATAGAAAGTTATAGAAGGTAAGTGGAAAGGAAATTATGTGGCGAGATCAAAGCTGGCTAGGCTAGATGAATTTATAAGTTTTTTAAATGAGTTTAATAATGTACTAATACCTTGGAGTTTCATCTTCTCTCCATTAACATAACTGATGATTGGTTTTTTCCTCAAGACAAGACTATTAGATGTTTTACTTTCCTTTTTGAGTGATTTGACTTGGAGACAACCCTGCGTCCTAGGCTTCATGCTTTCTTTAATTCCCTGAATCTCATGCCCTTTATCAAGTCTTTGATTACTTAGAAAGGCTGAATCTTCACAATTTGGAGCTAAGTTCGTTTTTCCTTGAGTACGTTACTTCCTGTATTTGCCTTTAAAATCTTTCATTGTTCACTTTAGTTAAATGAATAACTGAGTGTTGTTTAAGCCCCGTGATCTGACATAAACAGGCTTGTTTGTTTACCGGCCTCCCAGCCTTACAGGTGCGTAAAGAAAGTCTCTTCCTTGAAGACCCCAAAGCCTCAAGCTGCCTAAGGGAGCTCTGGAAGACAGGAATTCTGCCACATTGATAGGTACTGAAGGCAAAATCTGCTGACAAGGGCCTCCCTGGTGGCGCAGGGGTAAGTCTCAGCACTATCAGGCTATCATCAGCCACTGCAGCACAGGTTCTATCCCCGGCCAGGGAGCTTCCCACATGGCGCAGCAGACTGCTCCTGTCTCCCCGCCGTGCCCCTCAGCAGTGTGTTTCAGTACTTCACCTGTTCTGCTCCCCACTCTGTCTCTGGTGAATCCTCTCACCCCCACACCTCTGGCCTACACCCTAGTTCTTTTATGCATTAAAAAAAAAAAAATCTGCTGACAAGTTCCTGACGTGGCTTCTTAGACTTAGGGCCTCTTTTAAAAGCCTAATCTGAGATTCCTTAAAAGCCTAAAGATTTTAGCAAAACAGACTTTAAAGGCCCACGTGGTCAATCACTGCTGCTGCCGCCACGTGTCAGTGGTCAGTCGTGTTTAAAGAGACCAGACCTACTGTCCAGACAACTGGCCTCGCTTTGATATTCTGATTTTAAAAATGGGGATGACTGTAGAGAGAGAATTCTATGTTCCAGTAAAAGTTCAGGAGAGGTCTGCTGCGCCATGTGGGTCACCCCACCAGGGGTGACCTTTTGCCACCAGGGAGGCCCTCCTTCCACTTTTAATGTTATTAATAATTAACATTTCCAACTTTTCTCCCATCCTTCTGACTTGTAATCATTAAAAAACAAAACTTTCCTTCGCCCGAAAACCTGCAGGCTGTGAAGCCAGACAGCTTAACATAAACTTCAGAGAAATCATCACAACTGATTGTGTGGGGACCCCCTTCATCCCCAGGTCCAGGCCACACAAAGCTCCCGAGAACACCTGATGCCGTCACCAGAGACATTTAAAACACCAACCAGACAGGACATCAAGCTGCCACTGCCAGTCTCCAGTCCCCCATCTAAAGATGCTACGAGACCAACATTTAAAAATCTCAACTAATGGACTGTGGTGGAGGACTGTGGGTACGATAGGTACATAGGAGGACTATGGGTAAAGGGGGAGCTCCTGTACCTCTAAACCCAAGCAACATTATAACCTGAGGTTACTGCAATAAATAAGTATATAATTACATACGCACATAAATACATAAGGCTAGGAGGCCTCCTAGCCCCCAGCAAATCTTGACTCTCTCGGCTCTCTGGCTCCCCTGGGCTCTCTGGACTCCTCCGCCGCTCTCCACTGCTCTGGTCTCTGCCACACTGTCTGTGATGCCCTTATAGGCTCAGGCTCTCGGCTCAGGTGTGCCCACTTACGCATGCCCACACCACACTCCAGGTGCCTCAGTCATGTGTACCCTGAGCTCATGCTCCCAAGCTCCTCCTGCATTCAAGGCCACAGGTGATCACCACAGAGGTCAGCGGCAAAGCCTGGGCATCTTTGTTCACCCTATAGGCTCTTTAAAAAATAGCAGGTGCAGAAAGCTCTGGCCCTTCCTCTTTCGTTCTAAAAGAGATAAAACCCCCAAATGGAAGATGTTCTTCCTACAGCAAGAAAGATTTCCTCTCCTAATTTTCTCCCTCCTTAGCAATTACCATTAAATATAAGGGTTTGAAACCAAGAAGATTCTATATATTTGGTTAAAATTAATTCTTATTTTCCTCTAGCCACTTCATATATTTTAGATCCTTTCCTACAATTGCCTCTGAATTGAACTTAACATGAAAACATTTCAGTTTTATCACTTCTTTAGGTCCTTTCCTTGTGAGGCTTCCTGTGTCAGGTAATATATATATTTAAAAGATCTGCTTTTTCTCTTGTGACTCTGCGATTCTCTGCTATAAAAATATGCTTTTCTCCTGCTAAACTGTCTTATCTAATTTAATTCTCAGACCCAGCTGAAAACCCTGAGGGCAGAGGGGGAAATTTGCCTCCCTCGCACTAGGTACATGAAATTTTAAAAGAGACTTACAAAGTACAAGTTCTGTTTGCATTATTAGACTCTGCAGTCAGAAAAGTATTCTCTCGTGTTGCTATGAAACTTCCTGAAATTTCTTTCTTGATTTCTGTCTTCATTTCTCCCTGGACTGGTAACGGTTCACCTATCAGCCTTGTCTCTGAACAAAGTTTATATGGGGGTAGCCCACCTTGAAACAATTAGCTGTGACTTAATAAAACATATTCTTTATTATGCTCTTGTAAGTAATAACCAGTTTATAATTTAAAACAATAAAATTGTCCTTTCCTAATCCCCCCTTAGCTCCACCCCCATGTAGCTCCACTTCCTTCTTCCTCCATCCTCCCTTTTTCTTTTCTCCAGAATTCCAACAGTCAACTAACTGGATGGTGTGACCTTTTGCATGAGTACATTATCTCTCTGTGTTGCAGCTTCTCTGGGGAACAGGCTGCAACAGAGCCAAGAGCTACTTGTTGAATAGGATCAGCACCCCAGGACTCATCTTGGGGCAGATGTTCCCGAGAAGATAAGGGAGACTTATTCTGTGTTAGGCAACAATAATGCATGTTCCGTCAGCTTCCATCTTAGGGAGGCCCCAGCCCTAAGCGCTTCTAGCTTGCGCCTGATGATGCTGTGGGTGTCCACTGTTAACAGGAGCCTGGCCATCTCATCCCTCCGGCTTTAACCTTTTGAGGAGTCCACACAGCCAGTGGGTTCCAGTTCTGGTGGCCTCTGCACCAGCCATGGCCTTGCCCAAGGCTCATCCTGTGACCCTGTTTCCTAATCGCCACTGTCAGGATCCCGTCTGCCCTGCTGATCGCCAGAGGCTGCCAGATAATGGACTCAGTACCACATTCTTCCCTCACTCAGTGGCCCTTGGTAAAGCATTACGAGATAAAACCCAAAGACAAGAGTTCTCTGCAGCTCAGTGAGGCAGCAGACTTAGGGCCCGTGCCATAGTTATCATCTATCATCAAGTCATTTAAAATGGATTGTCTGATTGTCTGCTGGGGGAGTTGAGGGAGAGCAGGGGTCAGCCAGGGAAGGACTCACAGTGGCCAGGACAGCTGAACTGTGTCCACTGGGTTAGGGGAGAGAAGAGCGTAGAAATGAGCTACAGGATGTGTGAGGGGAGGAGGCTGAAGATGGGCCCCCCTCCCCCGGTCATCACACTCCGGGAGACACATTCGTGTGTACCCAGGAGCCAGAACACCAAGGGCAGCAGACTCCAGCGGGGGCCAAACCCTGCCCCCCATCTATGCAGCCCATGCACTAAGAACAACTTTTCCACTTTGAAAATGGTTTTTCCATTTTTTAAATATTTGGAAATTTATTTAAAAATAAAGAAGAATATGCAGCAGAGACTCTATGTGGCCACAAAGCCTTAAGTATTTACCATTTTCTCCTTTTCAGAAAAAGTCGGCTGACGCCTAACATCCAGGAATGCTCGCACAGGATTATGTCATAACAAAACCTGGAAAACTCAGGAATATCCATCCACAGTAGAATAAATAAATTGTAGTTTCTTCCTATGTAACGGCAACTTTCCAGAGAAATCAGAGGGCACTCAGAGAGGTGGAGAGAGAGAGATTTACTTGTCACACTGGCGGGCCCAGTGGGATAGTTCCCAAGTCTAAGCACCGAATAACAGGAATGGCAGGTTTTTATACAGTTTGTATAAAAAAACTTACCTAGCCCATCCATTATAAACTTCATTGTTTGAGAAGGGGGTCAAGATAGTCATAGCTACTCCTGTGGACAAGCAGCACAGCACAGAAACTTTTCCAGCAGCTTTCCGCCCCAGCGAGCAGCAGTATCCAAGCATCAGACTTAGCAACTTTCATTTCCAAGCAGCGAATTTAGCAACTTCTTACTTCACCTCTAAGGCCTGTTACACAGCTGTGGGAGTGAAGAAACTGTAGCTACCTGGGCAATTAGGCTGATTGTCATGAATCCCTCCGACCTCGGAGCCAATAAAACAGAACACAAAAATCACACAGCCAGATGACTTTCATATCAAGATCAAAAACAATCGAGAAGAAACTTATTTAGGTATCATCTAAGGGTGGGAGGCTGCTGAGGGTGAGGGCGACGATTCCCCCCTTTATCCTCTTGGTCCTTCTTGACACATTGAATGATTAAGTGACAGAAGACAGATTAACAGGAGAAAAAGATTCAGTTTAATTTCACGTGATGGAGGTGCTGGCATGCACCAAAAGGTTTCCGTCAAGGAACTCCAAGACCACAAGGCTTTTAGCAAGCCGAGTTTCTTAATGGCTTAAGTCAAGGAAGGTGAGCATTGGGGGTAGTCCCACCCTGAGCAAGAGTAACATTTCTCTTCCAAGGTAAAGTGAGGGTGGAGGGGGGAAAAGCAGTCTCTGTGGCACCGGTTCCAGACGCGAGCAGCTGGTTGACTACCTATCATGCCCGCCCCCAAAATGGAGGCCGCACTCCTCCTGCGGCCAGAGACTTTACCCTGTTCGTGGAGGTTTGGGTCCTACGGAGTTCTCCTTAGATCTGGTTGGCTCCAGTTTGGGGTGGATCCGTTTGTAGCGAGTGTCTGGAAGACAAAGAACATCGTCTCCGGGCCTTTCACTTGCTCATCTCCTGGTTACAGCGCCATGATGAATACGGGGGTCTGGGGCCTGGACAGTTTAATTACTTTTTCGACAAAGAAATTCTTGAAATGACTAGTTTGAACAAGAATTTAGTGAGGAGAAACAGGCCCTGAACTCTTCGTAGAGATAAGACACAGCTTTCCCTCCTGGTCCAGGAGGGCGCCTGTCACGTAACTGAGTGAGACGGAGGGAACCGCCAGCTCTTTCTCAAGCAGCTTTCATTAAAATAAATCCCTGTGCACCTTTGGTACATTTTAGGGCAGCCTGATCCTGAGCACCCCCCCTTTTTTTTTTAACAAATCAAAACTGTGATTATCTCCAGGGATATGGTGGTGGTGATGAGGATGGGGTAGGGGTCACTTGAGGATTGTGTTTCCTGATCTTGGGGTGCTCACGGGGTTTCCCTGAAGCACTCATCTTGTGGGTTCCTGTTAAACATTCATCTCCGTGTAAGGTTCTATTGGCTAGCTAGTGCTACAATAATTCTGTGTAGCAAACCGCCCCAATGTTCAGTGGCTGAGACTACCATCCTTTATCCCTATAGCTCTGGGGCTCAGCAGGGCCCTGGGGAGTGGGGATGGGAATGGGGCTGCTTTGTTTCTTGCTCCAGGTCTGCATGTCCACAGGGCAATTTTGCTCCAGCATATTCCTTCCAGCCCAGACTCCGGAGGCAGCAGCTGGCCGCACCAGAGACTCAGCCTGGGCACATTGTCCATTCCCCTTGTTGACTAAAGGAAATCAAATGGCCAGAACCTAAATCAAGGGGTGAGGAGGGGTGAAGAACTGGGATCAAATGTGCACGTGTATTTCTCCCAATAAAGGCATTATTAGGAAGGACATTGAGGGTGCTTTGGGACCTTCTTTTAGGAGTCAGAAATTCTGATTGGAACTCGAAAGATCTTGGATATTGACCGAAACGTGGCTTTTCTGCATATAGACAGTGGGAAAAACCCCGTGAGCAACTGAGTTGTCTCAGCTTGGTACCCGGATGAAACAACGGCATGGTGAATTGGGTTTGGGAAGATAATTCAGACGAGGGCTTGCAGAGGGCCAGGAGGAGACGGCTAAGCAGGAGAGAGGATGACACAAACAAGGCAAATGCTTCCGACGCTGGAGGGCGTTGGACATCTTGCTTAGAGAAAGGAAGGTGGCTGGAAGCACCCTATCCCCTCAACAATGGGAGGGGGCAGTGAGAGATAAAACCAGCTCTACTTTCCAGCAGCCTGGCTGCCAATAAAGGTTCCTGACTTTTTCCGCTGTCTATTCTACACCAGATTAGTAACCTTGCAATATCACCAGTAGCAGCGTTCACCGCCATGGGGTGGCTTACAAGACAGTCACCTTCCTCCAGTCACGTTTTAAGAAACATTGTGATAAAAAGAAAGGGATGGTAGCTAGGGAAGGACGCTGTTCCCAGAGAGGATATCGGGTGCAGCATCTACAAATAGGAGAGTGTGAGTTTCTGCCCTACACAAAGGTGAACTCATGGTCAAGGCCCTTGAGGAACTTCTTGTGCATTATTGTGAGAGGGTAAGAGACTTGTAAACACCTTGCAGTAATCCAAGGGAGGGTGTGTTGAGGGCTGAGTTGACCTGCACGCTATTGGCTGCAATGGCATTGAGGAAGGAGCAGCTAATTGTGACCGGAATCACAATTGCCTTGTCTTGTGACGGGCAGGGAAGGGGCAGGTTTACAAAGGAGGACCATTCAGGGAGTGGGCTGAGCTGGAGAACAGAGCAGGACAGGCATGAGCAGGGGCCCGGCAGCGCGTGGCCTATCCAGGGGTCGAAGGGCGTGGAAGGAAAGGTGACAGGTGGGGCTGGAAGGAAGTCTGGGGCTCCCTCGTGGGGGCATCCAATACGGGGATATGGGAATGTATTCTGCAGGCAGTGGGGAGCCATGGTGGGTTGCAGAGGGAGAGCATTTTATAAGATATTTGGTAGCAATGTGAGAACCAAATTGGTTGTCAGGAACTGAAGGAGGAATTGCCAGGGCTGTTGCCATGGAGATGGAAGCTCTTTATACACTGCAAAACTGGGTAAGATCTGAAGGTAGGAAGTTTGACTCAGGAATATTTCAAAAGAGCGTCTCCTTGTCTTTTGCAGCTCTAAGAGGTCCCTGCAGACAGAAAATAGTACGGTGGCTGTTGGGGGCTTTGGTTTCGTGAGAACAGGGCTTGGTTTTGGAAGCTGGAGAAAGTTCTAGGGCTGGATGGTGTTGATGTTTGCACCAGAATGTGAAGGTATTTAAATCATTGATTGATCAGTACTTGCAGAAGTGTGAAGATGATCAATTTTATGTGCTGTTTATGTTACCCCAACTTAAAAGAGGAGCTAGCTGTTGTACCCACAGCCTCAGCTCTCTGCAGGGGTTCTCTAGAGGGAAGAGCACAAACGGATGCAAGTCATGCTCTGCCCATGACTGACAAGTAAGCTCAAGTTTTGCTGCCCCCCACACCTACTGGGTTACAGATGGGGGTCTCTGAAGGACCCCAGTCCTCGCCCCTAGCCCTGTCTGCTACGGTGCTGGAAAGCAACATTTTCCAGAAGCCAGGTGTCCCGGGGGGCGCTGCAGAAGTGGCTCAGTGTTGCCCCAGAGCCTGCAGAGGCAGACGGGGTAGCCAGGCCAGGCTGGGATGCCAGCTGAGTTGGAAGCCTGTTAGCCATTTGTGTCCTCGGCAAAGCCCTTTCCCCTGGGGCCACAGGGGAGGAGGCCACAGACCCGTGCCCTGGGCAGAGATACCAGCTTGTAGTAAGTAGCCTGGCTAATGAGAAGCCAGGCTTTTTCATGCCTTATTTAATACATCTCCACTGAATACTTCCTATAAGAAGCACTCAAAGGTGCCATGTTGGGAGCACGTTGGGGGGCTGACACCCTCATACCAGGTGCAACTCAGGTATTGGATTTTTAAACGCTGTCTTCTGAGAGACCCTAATGTGCAACCAAGGTCAACACCACAGGCTTCAAATAGGGAAACACTGACTTCACGAGCAAGGGTGGCTCAGCAGAGGTAGATCAAAGGCGTCGGGACCCCCGGGCACCCAGGGTGACGGTTCCTCCAGGGAGGCTCATGGACCAACGGTTCTGGTGGCCCGGAAGGACCTGCCAACCGGAGGCGGGTTTGTCTTTGCTCACATGCTGACGTGAAGGCCCTGCCTTGCACCTTGAAAACATGGTTTTGTAAATTAGGAGATGATTCCCTGAAATGGCCACCTTTCTGCCCAGCACGGTGTTGGGGCTTCCCCCGGCCTGTCCTGTGACTGCTGAGAGGAGTGTGGTCCCTCCCGACACTGTCACATCCTGTGGGCGTCGGTCCTGCTGACCTCAGCGCCCCAGTACAATAACACGGCTCCCCACGTGTTTCTTCAGACCGTGAAGTCAGCTGCCCTCCTGTTTTGAAATCCGGGGCGGCCAGGCGCTGACTCACTCCCCTTCGCCCGCGGAAGCCGACAGTTCCTGGCGCAACAAAGCCTGTTCACAGAACTGGGTGGAAACTACCAGATTTAACAGTGAAGCCTTGAATTCTAACTTCCATTTTGCACTGTTGGGGTCAGAAGGACACCGAGGCGTTGTCTGGACACAGAGTGACAGTCCT
Source organism: Scalopus aquaticus (assembly GCA_004024925.1). Classification (NCBI taxonomy): domain Eukaryota; kingdom Metazoa; phylum Chordata; class Mammalia; order Eulipotyphla; family Talpidae; genus Scalopus; species Scalopus aquaticus. Next base: position 30,321 of record PVIJ01013214.1, on the reverse strand, counting down.
GGACTTCGAGATCTTTGTAGGACAGAGATGGGCATGCGCCAAACAATGGCTGATCTAATTGAGACCTCTGAGGACAGGCCCAGCATCCCTCCCCACGCGTGACTAACCTTTGCTCGGTCACGAGGACAAGGATGTGTTCATGCCAGATGCTCTTCCTGGCTCCTGAAAAGCAATTGTGTCTTTTAAGACTTGTTTTACAGCAACTTTAATTTGATAACAAAATTAAGACACAAGCACAGAGATTTCCCATACATATAACCCCTAACCCCATACATGGCATCCTCCCTTATCAACACCCCTCATTAGATGGTCTATTTTTTACCCAGGATGAACCTGCATTGCTCATCAGAATCACCAAAAGTCCAGCTCGCCTTGGGGTTCGTGGTCTGTTCCATGGGCTTGGACAGCTACATAGTGAGATGAACCCACCAGACAACATCGTGGTGCATTTCCCCAGCCCAGTTAACCCTCTGCACGGCCTTCCCTCTCTCCACCCCTACCCCTGGCAACTGCTGGTCTTTTTTATCATCTCCTTAATGTCTCCTGTTCCAGAATGACCTATAGTTAGGGTCACCCACGGCAGCCTTTCCAGATGGGCTTCTTTCACTTGTGATGTGAATCTAAGTTCCCTCCTAGTCTTTCAAGGCTCAAGAGCTCTTTTCTCTGCAGTGTAATATTTCAGATCACAGCTTATTCAACCCCTCACCTACTAAGGGCACTTTTAGTTAAGCATCCAAGGTTTGACTTTGTTTATTCAATTATGAAAAAAGCTATTATAAATATCCATGGGCAGGTTTTTGTGTAAACATACGTTGTTGTTGTTGTTGTTTTAATTCCTTTGGATAAATACTAAAGAGAATGATTCCTGGACTGACTGATAAGAGTATGTTTTGTTTTGTAAGAAACTGCCAAATTATCTTCCAAAGTGGCGGTACCATTTTGCATCCCACCAGCAGTGAATGTGCGTGGGATCTCTTGTGTGCCTTTGTGTTTTGGGGACCTCAGGTTGTTTTCCTTGCATTTTTCCTACTTTATTTTTATGCCAGGTGTGTCTGTGTAGATTAGGGATGCTGCACTTGCCAGCACAGTGTTAGAAGAGCCGCCCGCGTTGAATCTGTGCATTTACCCCCTTCTCATGCTGTGTGATGACCCAGAGTGCGGCCGCCATGTTTGACCCTCCACTTCCTACTGAAGGACCCCAACTGTCCCCAGCTCCCTGCCTCTACAGGCAGCCCTGGAAACAATGACATCCTCATGCCTGTGTCCCTTGGTCCCTGCAGGAGGGACTTCAGGGGACAGGTATACACAGACCTAGGGCTGGGCTGTTGGCTCTATGGGGTCCCTAGGGAGAGCCCGGCTGAGTCGGCTCTCCCCTCCCACTGACGATGTAAGAGGCTATGGCCCCTCATCCCTAACCCACTGGGCAGTGTTTAGTGCCATATGTGGGTCAGCTCCCTGGCTGGGGACCGAACTCAGGCTGCAGCGGTGATAGCGCTGAGACTGAACCCCTGAGCCACCAGGGAGGCCCAGGGCTCTTTTACAATTGAGTAACAGGGAGTGAGCCTCCCCTATGTGCCAGGCACTGTTCCAGGCAGGTAACATGAACTCACATGTCTAATGTTCACAACAACCTGCCAGGTGGGTATTATTATTGCACCCATTTTGCAGAGCTTAACACTGAGATCCAGGTTGTCACTGCTGGTAAGCAGCAGAGCAGGGCTTGAATCCAGGCCACCCAAACATGCAGCCTGCACTCACCCCTCGGCCACACTGTCCCTGGAAGGTCACTTCTGCTCCCCTTAGGGCCAGGTTTAACAATCACCAACCATAAAATCCATAAGAAGACATAGCACATCTATACACTATGGAATATTACTCAGCTGTTACTCTTAAAAAAACGAATTCCTGTCATTTGAGGACCTGAGGGAATTCTTAGTGAAATAAGCCAGACAGACAAAGACAGTGTGTGATTTCACTCATACGGAGTACATAAAGAAGCAAACAAATGAACCAAATAAACAGAAATAGATGTTAAGGCTATAAGCTCAACTCCGTGGTTACTAGAAGGGAAGGGGGATCAAGAGATGGGCAAGTGTGGTGCAAGGGGTCACTTGCACGAGGAACTGCACTTTTAGGGGTGAACCTTATATAGTAGATACTAATGTTGATTTATGATGATGCATAGATAATGTTTTAAAGTAATATTATCTCAATGCAAAATGTTTCAATGAAAAAAGAATTAAATAGGCCTCCCTGGTGGCACAACGGGTTAAGTCTCAGCATTATGAGGCTCTCTGCAGCCACTGCAGCACGAGTTTGATCCCCGGCCAAGGAGCTGACCCACATGGCGCAGCAGACCTCTCCTGCCTCACCCGCTGCTCCCCTTAGCAGTGCATTTCAATGGATCTGCCCGTTCTGCTCCCCACTCTTTCTCTGGTGAAGCCTCTCACCATCCCATACCTCTGGCCTGTACCCCAGCTGGTATGCATAAATAAATAAATATTAAAAGAAAAAAGAAAAATCCTCTCTTACAAATCAGACAGACAAGAGACTCTGTGTGCAAGCGACCAAGTTTTATTTTGAACGTGGTCGTGACAAATGCCACCACCTGACACTGCAGCATCCGGGACCCCCTTGCTAAGCCTCTGCGGCCTGGTCATCACCTGCATCGACTTCCTCTGCAAAGGCCGCCTGACCCCTGTAGTCTTGGTGCCTGCTGAGCTGCTCACGAGGCGGACATTCAGTCCAAGGCAGCGTCCCTTCCCCGGCCCAGCCAGGCCGCGGGCCACTTGTCACTGTGCTTGGCAGATTCTCTAAGTCCCCTTTGTGTGGCCGGCCTGGGCGCTGTGGCACGACTGCTTCCCAGCCTGTGCCTGCTCCGGGCCTTTGTTCTTGCCCATGACTCATTGTCCTGAGATCCTTCGCTTTCTGCCTTGTCATCTTGTTTGTGCCCACCGAGGTTACTGGCTATCCTCCTGTTTACTCCAGGCCACTGGTTTTCTCTCTTCTCCTCTTTGGGTATATTATTCCCCTGTCCTTTGTTGTCTTTCACCTTTCTCTAACCTTTAACCCTAAACCCGCTGGAACTGTCTGTGTGGCAAGGTCACCTGTTGTCCTTGGCCCTCGGGCCCACCCTGCTGCTCCTCCACACTGGCTCCCGAGCTCCCCAATCCTCCAGCTAGGATCCCCCACTCTTTGCCTCCTCCTGTGACTCTCTGGGCTCCAGGGCAGAAGGACCGTCCCCTCTGGCTGTGCGACTTAGCTCCAAACTGCCCTTCCACGGGATCTGAACGTAAGTAACCAAAGGTTCTGGCCGCTTGGAGTTCTGCACATCTCTCTTCTCCAGGGAAGGAGACTGGACGTGAGTCTCTTTGGTGTCTCTTTCATTTCCTGGGAGCCACTTCCCTTGCTCAGCTCTTCCAGTTAAGCCTGTCGCTTCAGCGCATCCTGTTTGCCCTGGACTCTGTCTCCCCCGATCAGTCTCCCCCCACCTATGCCTTGAGCACAAGCCATCCCGAGACTGTCCTGTCCCGCCGGAGGCGCCTCCTCTTCATGTCTGCTCAGGGCAGCTGCTCTGGCACGTGCCTTGGCACCCCTGAGAGCTCTGGGCTACTTAATGTTGCCCTCGTGGCCTCCCCAGCAAGGGCGAGGGCGTCAGCACACCAGGGCCAGAGGACCACGAAGGGCACAGTTGGCTTTGACACGGGGTTCACTCCACGCACTCGGATTCTTTCCCCACCCCACGCCTGGCCTTCCCCCCAGCTAACTCCAGCACCCCCTGACCTGCTGTGAACATGGCGCTTGCTCAGCCCTTCTTCCCCTCGAATCTCCGGCTGTTCCCCCATGGATGAGGGTGCCCCGTGTGTTTTCTTTCTTTTTAGGATTTTAAAATTTATTTATGCATACAAGAACTGGGGTGTAGGCCAGAGGTGGGGGTGGTGGTGAGAGGATTCACCAGAGACAGAGTGGGGAGCAGAACAGGCAGATCTACTGAAATACACTGCTGAGGGGAGCAGCGGGGAGACAGGAGGGGTCTGCTGCGCCATGGGGGTCAGCTCCCTGGCTGGGGATTGAACTCAAGGCACAGTGGCTGCTGATAGCTTACAAGCACTGAGACTTAACCCCTGCACCACCATGGAGGCCCCGTCCTGTAAGTTTTCTAACCAAATGCCAGGCATCTTCCAAGGACCCACCCAAGTCCCATCTCCGCTGAAATCTCTGCTCCCTCTCCTCGGAGTTCACGCTCTGCCCTGGCAGCGCAAAGGCCCTCACATCCTTTCCAATACAGCCTGGTATTGCTAGTAATTTTTTACTCGCCCACGTTTTGTGTCTCTGGAAAGGCATTTTTCTTCTTCGAGACAAAGGACCCCATTTCCACCCTTTATCACCTAAGCGGGCAGATGGGGCAAGAGTCTGGAGCTTTAACAAGGAAGTGAACCAGTAAGTACCAAATCTCAGCTCACTCCCCTCGCTCCAGTCATGCACCCCTTGTTCTATGGCTGTCCAGACACATGTTGGGGATGCCTCTGCAAACTGCAAGGAGCCTGCAAACTAGGCCGGAGCCTGAAGCAGGCTGGGCAGCCGCTTCGCTCATTTCCTTGTCCATAAAACCAACATGACATTTAGATGTGTTGAGAGAACTGAGGTCCAGCATGTAAAGTCTCCCTGGCGCACAACAGCACTCACTAGGTCACCACCACCTCTGCGTGTTGCGCTTGTGAAGGAAGGGCTCTCCCTGGGCTGGGAGGCGCTTCTGTGTGAGTGTGTGTGGGGAGGAGGGAGGATTTGTAGCTCCAGGGCCCTGAGGGAGATTCTTTCCTGGCTGACTCTACAATCCTTTCCAGGAAAGCCAGGAGGCATGAGAGGTGGTGGGAACTTCCCAGGAGCTCTGTCTCCCCAGCCAGAGAGGAAAGCCTTCCCAGAAACCAGGACTCCCCAGCAGCTTGGGATCCCCCTGTACCTCCTTGAAGGCCCCCTTACCACCCCAACAGCAGGAAGCAAGCGGAGGGGCTGGAGGGCCTAGGAACTTAGTGCCTTTCTTTGCTTGAGGGGGCTCTTCCTCTGCTTCAGGAAGGTGAGCGATTCTTCCTCCTGCACACAGGAAGCACCTCCCAGCCCCGTTCACAGATGGGGGCCCAGACCACTCGCCCAGGGGGAGCTGGCTGAGGGACACTCCAGCGGCTAGTGTGGGCGCTGGGACCAGAACCCAGCCTCCCGATTCGATTCTCCTGCCCCCGCCTGCCGTCAACGTATTCCCAGGAGAAACACTTCTGGAGAAGGTCACCTTTTGCTGAAAACTGCTCTCCCTTTTTTTTTTATTGCACCAACTGTCCAAGTCAGATAAACACAAATAGATTCTACAAGGTCATGACTTTAAAGTCACTTTCACCAGGGAAGCTGGTAGCCCCATATTTTGTTAGGTGTCCTTCCTAACAACTCCCCCACAAGCCCTCCTGAAAGAAAAGACTGAGTCCAACGGGGTGGTTAGAGGGAGAGAAAAATCCCTGGGTGGTAGCAAATGGGAGACACCAAGGGGCTGACAGATGGTGTCTGGGGAACGTGAATTTGAGCCTGGATCCCCTTGTGCTCCAGGCCCTGCAGTGTGCAGCCAGCAGGCCTGGCAGAGTCAGGCAACCTGCACTCTCTTTCCCTTGTGTGCCGGTCACAGGGCAGAAAAGGCTGGTGCTGTGGGTGGGAGAAGAATTTCAGAGAGCGAGGGGGAGATGGCGCAGGAGTGGGAGGCTGCTTGTGGCCTCTAACAACATCTCTCTTTGCACTATTTTCCTCCTCCAGATTGGTCTGGCGGCACTGCCCAGCTGTGCTTGGCTCTTTTTCAAAATTAGGATTAATGGGCATGTCTGTTAGAGAACAGATATGGCCCCGGCCTCCAGGTAGCCCCAGGAGCATCTTTGCTGCCTCTTGTCTGTCCTTCCACCCATTTTGGGGATTAGGGCTGGGGTAGCAGCTCATTCGAGAAAGCTCATTGTGAAAGAATCTGACCCTCTTTGCTCTCTAAGGGCAAAGTACAAGACCAGGCAGGCTCCAGCCTCACCCTCGTGCATACCAGACGCGGCTCAGGGGACATGCCATAGCAGCAGCACGAACAAGTGGCCTGTTCTGTTGCCCACCGTGTTGGTGGGGGGGGAAGCACTTGTGAACTTTGGCTCGGGCGGGAGAAGCTTGCTCTGGGCTGCAGGGCACAGCCAGCTGTGGGGGTAGCTGCACCCAGCTGGTCTGGGTGTCCCAGATGGTGATGAAATCGAGCTTTCGCTTCCTCCAGAGACCCCATGCACTTGACCTCTGCAGCTTCTGCAATATGCATGGATCCTAATTCCCTGGGGGTTTTGGCTCATGGGTTTTCTGAGCACTGGGTCAACGTTTTCGTCTGGTTTTGGATTGCTCACAGAATTGGAGCTTTCGGACCCAAGAGAGCAAAGGTTACAATCCTGACAAGACTAACACCCAGAAACACATAAGACTGGAGCCAGGCAAGTGAGCTAGGAGACATGCACTCTCGTCGGGACTTGGCAACAGGGGGATGGGCATGGTGCCAGGGGTCTTAATCCCAGACCCCCTACAGCATAGAGACCTCGGGCAGGGCCTGAGCCGTGGCCTCCAGAGCTGAGGGTCACCTGTGTTCAGTTGTGTCCACTCTGGGTCACTTCAGAGAGGCCGAGTTAGAGACAGAGGATAGATGGGCACGGTCTTAGGCCTCCTCCAGGGCCCACAGGCCAGATGGAATGGGAGGTAGACTGAGAGGAGGAGGACATGGGGGGTCAACAAGGGCTTAGGGGGAGCCCAGCAGCTTGCTAGGAAGGGCAATGTACTGAGTTCAAGACTAAGATCAAGATTAAGCCTAGGCCCAAGACTAGGGCTAGGGTTAGGGGACAGGCAGGGAGTAGCGGGTACTCCCCAAGAGGGGAGCTGGAGTTTGGGTACCTCGTCCCCAAAAAAGAAAATAAAGTGCCCGAGGGGTCAGAAAAGTCATATACCTAGGAGAGAAGGACTTTCAGAGGAGTAGGAAGGGGCTTTGCAGAGCAAAAGCACTTGGAGGGGAAGGGACTGTTTCTTCTGGGGCCACAGGAGGCAAAGTGCCTTGGGTCGCCAGGAGGCACTGACCCCACAAGGGGGTGACCTGCGCCCCTGACTGTGACACAGGGTGAGAAAGGCCCTTCCCTTGTTCGGGGGACCAAGCAGCTTGACCGCTTCACCTGCCCTATACGCTTCCCCTCCCTGCCTTCATCCTGAGAGTTCCCCCTAAGTCTGTCATACTGAGAGGAGCTCAAGTAGGGCCAGCATGGGGCTGAGGCAAGGGACCTTGGAAATCTGGCTCCCTCAACCTGTCCCCACTTAGTTTTGAAGTTCAGTAAGTTAAGGGGGCCCATCCCACTTATTCTAGCCTTCCAGCCTGGGTTCTGAGCTCCCAGAGAAGACCCGCCCGTGGATTTACTCAGGGGGCTGGACATCAGGGCAGGTGTGGGTCCTGCTGGGATGCAGCTCCTTGCTGGTGGGGCTCTTGTTCGTCATGCCACCACACCTTGAGGGGCCTGTGGAGAGGAGAGCTGGTAGGGAGGAACGGGCTCCCTGGTCACCCCTCCCCTCTCGCGTCAGCTTCTACCGCTCTCGTTCTAATCCATCTACCACCCACCAACTCCACACATGCCCAGTGGACATCGCCCAGGTGGCAGCCACCAGCCTAGGCCCTGGGATTCGGCAATGACCATGACCTGAGGTACGACTGAGAATCCACATTCTACTTAGTGGGGAAAGAGAAGGGAAGTATATTGGTGGGTCTGCTAATCCTACACAGCCTGTTTGGCCACCATTTTTGTGACCTACCATTCTGCATTCCTATACAAGGTCAGAACAGTCCAGTCAATCAGTCACAGGCGCCAAACCTTACAAGGTGCCTTTCAAATCAAGGCAAAGCAGAAAGCTTGATCACCAGGGAAGGGCGTGCGTCACGAGGTATGACCTCGCACACCGGGGGGCTGATGACCGAGGTATTAACGTACTCCTGACTTATACATCATGACGTACGACCGGGAACGCCTGGGGGACCGATGACTGATGGATGACAAGGGACCCCAGAAGCTGACCAGTGGAACGCCTTGTTGATAAGATTGAAGCCACGGCAAGGGATCTAGGGCTTGATCTCAATCACAACAGCGAGTCCTCAAGCAGATGAGAAGTGCCTGAGGGGTAGACCGCAAGCCCTGATACTCCAGATGACAGAACACATTTTCCAGTTTCCCCGTCCATCTTCTTTCTGTCCTTCCCCTTACAAGGATGCTGTCTGGTTACTCTGTCAACACAAAGGCCGGGCTCTTGCTCTCCAGCAGCATCCTGCATCTGACAGCTCGCTCCACGACTCCCAGCAGTCAGTGCGGTGTTGTCAGTGCAACGTATATTAAACAGAAATAGTACGAACTCCTATAAGGAAAAAACAGTGCTGGCTTAGAGGGACACTGAGTCTTGGGCCACTTGGGCAGGAGTCAGGGACAGCCTCTAGCCTCTGACACTTGAACTGATGTGAAAATGAAGCTATCCAAGAACTAGAGGGAAGCATGGAGTCAATTCTTCCATAATGTGGGAGTGGGCAAAACTTTGCTAATTCTGACGCGACTTCCGGCAACAATAAAGGGAAAGTTAATGAGTTTCAAGAAACTGAAATGATGACCAAAAAAGTAAGATGTAATTAAATAAATAAGCAACCATTTTAAAAAGTGACAACCTGATTTGAAAAAGTGCTTTGCAACCAAGAGTTAATACACTCTTAAGCCGAGAAAGAGTTCCTGATGTAGATTCAAAGGCCGACAACATGCAAGGAAAATACACTAAAAATATGGACAGAAAGGCAAATATTTCAAAACTCTATGAAAGACTCTCAGTCTCACCACTCAAGGCACACAGGTTGCCCCGAGGCACGATTTCTTGCCGATCTGATTGGCTAAGATCCAGAAGCTGAATAAAATACTCTCTTGTCCAGGCTGTGAGAAAACAGACGTTCACACACAGGAGTGGCGGGGATGAGACAGGGCCTGGTGCACGCGGAAGGGAATTTGGCAGCACCTCGCAAAACAACACGGGCATTTGGCCCTTGGTCCTGCAACACCATTTCTAGGAATCTGTCCTAACTACAAGAAACAGAGACTGGGCTATTTATTGAACTCTATTTGTAACAGTCAAAGTCCGTGGGGAAAAATGCAAACGTCCATTAAAAAGGACCTGGCCGGGTAAACAATAAACAATAGTACAACCACACAAAGAAGCACTCTGCAACCATAAAAATAATAAGGAAGGTTCCTCAAAAATTTAAAAACAGAATTACCTGTATGAGCCAGCAATTCTCCTCTTGGGGCATTTACCCCAAAGAACTGAAAGCAGGCCCACGAAGGCGGAAGTGTCCAGCCACGTCCACAGTAGCGTCATTCCGTGCTGAGATGTGCAAGCAGCTCAGGTGTCCAGCAGGTGAACGGATAAATGAAGTGCGGTTTGTACCTGCCAAGGAATATCCTTCAGACTTAATGGCGAACGAGGTTATGTCATAACACGGCTAAGCCTTGAGGAGGTGATGCTAAGTGAAGTCAGTCAGCCAGGCAAGCACAAATCCTGCACGGTTCCACTTCCAGAATCCCAGAGACAGGAGGTGGAATGGTGGTCGCGAGGGGGGGGTGCTGCGTGGTGAGCTAGTGTTTAATGGGCAGGGGTCTCTGTTTCACAGGCTGGAAAGAGCTCGGGGGTGGAGGGTGGTGAGGGCCTCACAATATCACTAGTGTATTTAGTTCCTCTGAATTGTGCCCTTAAAAATGGTTAAGGTGGGGGCCTCCCTGGTGGCACAGGGGTTAAAGTCTCAGCTCTTTGAAGCTATCGCCAGCCACTGGGCTGAGCTGGATCCCCAGTGAGGGAGCTGACCCACGTGGTGCAGCAGACCTCTCCTGTCTCGCCTGCTGTTCCCCTCAGCAGCATATTTCAGTAGATCTTCCTGTTCTGCTCCCCACTCTGTCTCTGGTGAATCCTCTCACCCCCAGCACCTCCGGCCTGCAACCCAGTTCTTGTATGCATAAATAAATAAAAATAATTTTTTTTAAAAATGGTTAAGGTGAAAAAAAAAGGGTTTCGATGGAAAATCTGCTGTGTATTTTGCTGTAATTACAGCTTAATAAAAGGAGGAAGACCAGCACAAGCGAACGCAGCCTGGTCCTCGCGACCCCCGTTCCGAGGTTAACGCCAAGGTAGGGAAAAGACGGTGAAGTGCACTTTTTACCTAAAAAGGGAAGATAAAAATGTAAGTTTGTAGTTCTTATAATTAAAAAAAACAAACACTGGTGATTTAAACAAAAAGAACAGATTTAAACAAAAAGAAGAGGGAAATATACGTATTAGATCCCTTTAGACATATAGATTTGACTTGATGTGTGCATATTTTACATACTTAGAAAGCAATTCCTAAAAAACTGAAAGCAAAATGAAACGGAGAGGGATTATTCCAAGTGACTTTATTTACTTTTTTTGTTTTTTTGAGTTAGTGCTAGTTTATAACACTCTGCAGCTTTCAGGGGTATAGTTTCTTACTTCAGCACTAAGCGACTAAAAGGCCATTTATTTTTAGATTTTACACTTCTTTAAAACCCATGTTTATTATTTATTACCCATGTAAACGCTGGTTTACAGCACTGTATGATTTAAGGGTATATAGGGTCACACCTCTGCAGATGTGTGCGATCACCTCACACCTACCACCAAGGCCCCAGTAACCTTCCATTTTAGTCCCCTGGACCTTCCCCCCTTAGCCTCCACCCTCCCACTCTCCCCAGCTGTAGCTTCAGTCCAACAGTTAGATTTCCAGAATTTGTTTTGCTTTGTTTCTTTCTGCTCCTTTCCACATGAGTGAAATCATCTGGTATTTGTCTTTCTCTTTCTGACTTATTTTGCTTAGCATAACCCTCCTCCCCCGGTTTCATACACGTGGTCACAGTGGTATGAGTTCATCTTTTTTATAGCTGAGTAGTATTCCACTGTGTGGACAGACCACATCTTCCCAATCCACTCATCTGTCATTGGGCATGTAGGTTCTTTCCATTGCTCAGCTACCGTAATGACAATATAGTAAATATTGTAGATAATACATGGTAATTTGACTATATATGACCAGTTGGGTTTACTCTGAGAAGAGAACTACAAAAACAAAATATTTAGCTGGTTTCAAAAATGACTTTTTGGTGGTAATGTTGGCACTGCTACTCCAAGGCTGTTGCGGATATGGTGGAGAAATGTGACAGGTAATGATGTGGGAGCCCTTGAGAAATGAGATTTGAAGCATCAGAGAAAGGCAGTCAGATGTAAAATTGTAAGGTTAAGCAAAATTATAACCCTATAATTCTGAATTTGAATGGAAAGCACCAATATGAATTCCTATTTCTTCTTAAAATTAAAAAAAAAATAAATCCTATCCCTATCTCCGAAAAAGCCTAGCATTATTGAACAACACAGACACTTTGAGCATTTCTAGTACCCAGATGGTGGAGAAGTGACTGATTGCAAAATGAAGGAAGCGAAAGTACAAAGTGATCTCACACTTGGAGCAGTTTGTCACACCAGAAAGCAAAGAACTTAAAAAGGACCTTGGATGCAGAGACTCTGTCCAAAGGACTCAAGGATAAGAGGACAGGTTACCACTGGACCAAAACCGAGACAACTTGCAAATCAATACAAGTAACAATCGCAGTTCACCGAAACATGTCAAATACGTTTAAGTCCATGAGTTCACAGTGATTTTAAAAACTTCATTGATCACTGCTGGGGGATACTAGAGAACGACTTATTATTTGGAAAACCAGTGAATAAAGGTGAGGACAGGGAATCCATCAGCATTTATCTTTTCCTTAAGAATTGTACCTCAGGGCAACCAAATAGTTGATAAGGGAGAAATCTCTTTCTATAAAAATAGTCTACATATTGAGCAAAGAAGGCATGATGGATAGGAAGTCAGCATTTGCAAATCCTAACAAATGAACAAATCAATCACCGCTAATAAGGAGCAACCCTGTCCCTGTCCTCTGAAAAAGTCTAGCATTACTGACCAACACAGATACCTGCAAGTTCCTACAAAAATTAAAAATAGAACTGCCATGAGAGCCAGCAATCTCACTTCTGGGCCTAGAGCCAAAAGAATTGAAAACCAGATCTCAAAGAGGTATCTGCACACTGCAGCATTATTCACAATAGCTCTGAGGTAGGAACAACCTAAATGTCCATCAGCAGAGGAATGGATAAAATGTGGCCTAAATATACAGTGGAATAGTATTCAGCCCTTAAAAAGAAGGAATCCTGTCATTGGCTATTACACGGATGAACCTGGAGGACATTATGCTGGCTGAAACAGCCCGATCACAAAAAAAGCAAATACTGCATGATTCCACTTACATAAGCTTTCTGAAGTAGTCAAATTCTTAAAAATAGAAAGCAGAAGTCATGGTTGTCAGGGGCTGGGAGGCGGGGAAACAGGGAGTTGTTCAAGAGCAGAAAGTTTCAGTCCAACAAGAGGAGAGTTGTTGAGATTCCTGGCAGAACAATGTGCACATTACTGTAATGCTGTGTGTTTTTACCATAATAAAAAAAAAATTAAGTGATCCCTGTGCTGGACAAGCTGGTCCCTAGCGTGGGGCTGGAGGACTGAGCTCCAAAGGGGTCCCACCCTGCTACCCCCCGCCCAGCCCCTCAGCCACTGATGCAGTGAAAGCAGCCACGGGCAAAACCCCGTGAAGGAAGGTCTCACTGCACTGGGTGAAGAGAGGCACCTGCCGCCCTGCCCTTCAACTCTGCACCCCCAGACACCTCCCCAGCCATCGCCGAACTAACGGCTGCCTGGACCACTGGGGACTTGGAAGCACCGACCCTTCAGAACCTGGCTGGGAGCTTGGCTTTAGTGGACAATCAACGAGCGTCTCTGAGATGGATCCCAAAGGAACTGGGATTACTCAGCTCTCCAGCAAGTCAGTTAATTCCCCTCTGCTCTTCCAGCTGGAGGAACGTTCCTGGGACAGAACACAGAAATATCTCCCATTGACCCTGACCGTGGGGACGCCCAGAGACACTGGCGACTTGCCCAAAGGCGCTCAGCTGGCTGGCAGCAGAGCTTGCCCAGCTGCTGCCAGTCTGGACCCAGGGCTCCTCACAAAGCGCCGTGGCTGCCCTCAACCAGGCCGAGTCTCCATCTCACACCACCGGCCCAGTGCAAGGCCCCCCCAAATGTACTGACGCCTCAATTCAGAAAGAAAACATCAAAATCTATGAAAGTTAATGTTTATAAACTGCAATACTGTCACTTGCTCAACTGCCGTTGAGCTCAACTCATTTTCATTTAATTTTTATTATGTTGGATGAGGGGTATAGAGCCGTTTTAATGTATTTGCCGTGATGGGGCCCCCAAAACCTGAGTGCTGAACCCTTCACAGACTTTCAAAAAGAGCCAGGTGTGAACTCAACTCTGAAGGGCACAGACCTACGTGCCCCCGCTCCAGCGTCCTGCCACCGAGGTAGCTGTATGACTTGGTAAAATCAGATATAGCATGTCAGGCCAGAGAAGAGTTGGGAGAAATTCCGACTGTCACCGAGGAGCGCCCTGAGGGTCAAATGCACTTATCAACTCCATCTTCTTGGTTAGAATCAGATACTCTGAGAGGAATACTGGCTTGAGGAGTCTTGGCCAGGCGAAGGTCAAGACCTTTTTATAAGGCCGGGAGCTGCACCTAATGTTACTCCAGAGGGAGGAGGCCGAGAACTAGGGTGCTGCTGGGAGACAGCTTGGTGGTGAGGACCCCTGGATGGGAGCAGGCCTGAAAGGGAACCACCGAGAAATGGGGCCAGAACCCTGAGGGAGCCACGCCGGAAGTCCACCCTCTCGACTTTTCCAGTTACAGGAGCTAGTAAATCCCCTTTGCTGCTAAGCTCCCATCGGCTGGGTTTTGTTTCATGAAGCGACGGAGCCCTCCCTGCTCGCTCAGCCGTCACCCGGGGCAGAGTCAGAGGCCACGGTTCCCCAGAGCACTCTGCCCTGGCGTCTTTTCACAGGGCTGGCCAAGAGGAAACAGCGCTTGTGCCTTGGGTTGTAGACTAACAATGCTGAGCGCCAACTGGAAATCCGGGAACTTTCAGAAACGCCTCGTCTAGATGTGTCAGAGAGTAAGGGTGCGTCCAGGAAGCTGGGCCTGAGTGTCTGTGCAGCTGCATCCAGCTTTTTGTTGCTACCTCCCATGCCCTTCCCGACCTGGTAAACAGAATCCCCAAACTTTACTCGCCCACTCTATAAGCCATTACTAAACCCCCATGCAGAAAGCACATGCTGGGTCCTTGGTAAAGGGGGTGGAGTGCCAGGCCAAGGACAGGCCGGAGCCAGAGCGGCGGCTGAGCGGGGGGCTGAGGGCAGGGGGTGAGCAGCACTTTAGGATGTCGGCTCGGCAGTCAAACGGTGGGTGTTGCTGGGCAAGTTATTTTGGAATCTTGTGCCTCAGTTTCCTCATCTGGAGAATGGCATGTTTGGCACATGTAGTTAAGGACTCAAAGTTTTCGCTTTGATCATTAAGGGCTGCTTGTTGTTATTATTAGCATAATTTTCATTATTATTGGACTCACTTCCAAAAAAGGGACTGAGCATAACCCACCCCGCTGGATGGAGTATGGGCCTGAGGACCCCTTACCTCGGAATACTAGAGCTTCTGGCTCAAAGGCTGACCAGGCTAAGCAGGCTTAAGGCAACTCCAGAGACCAGTTCCGACTTCTGAGGTTCCCGTTTGGGGCTCCTAAAAAGAAAACGCAGGAGACGTTATCCTGAGCCCCAGTCCTGGTGTCTACCATTGGCCTGGAGATGCAGGCGCCAGAGGAGCACCACAGGGCTGAAGAGCCAAACTTGGTCCTATTAATAGCATGTTCTAGAGGTGCCATCAGGTCTCAGGAGAGGGCTTAGACCCCGCTGCCCTGCCCAGGGATCTTCAAGTCTGCCGGCCATTAGAACCAAGCCAGGGAGGAAACTCAAGCCCAAGTCCACCGTCTCAACCCTGCCACGGGATCCCCAACAGCGCCTTCTAAAGAACCTGAGAACTGCCAGCAAGCAGGCGGACTCCAGCTGCTAGCCCAATCAAATTCTGATAATCACCTGTTATGTTAGGAACTCGCCGCTGGCCACTGCAGCAGCTGGAAGTGCCCACTGCCAACTCGGGGCCTTACAGCCAAAGGCAGGTGCTGACCAGCCTCTGTCTGGGGTGCGGCTGCAGGACGGCCCTCCCCCGGCAAGGCTATTTCAGACCCCAGGTGAGTGGAGGCTCACGGATCTCCTTGCTCCACGCCGTGGGGCCCAGGTCTCGTGCTATCAGCTCAGCTGATTTTCAGAACGGCGGTAGATGCGTCGGGCCCGATTTCACGAATCACTCCACAGTTAGAGCTCACGTGGCAGTCATGTCTTAGTCACCTCTTCTGCCAAGGGGAGACCTGCCCTGCCTCCTCCTCAGAGGCATTGTCAGTTTCAGCCACAATCAGGTCAACTTGCTTCTCTGGCACCTTCAGTTTCTGGATGATGACAGCTCCAAGAATGTTCCTGTCCCTTCTCCAGGAAGCACAGGGCACGGTCAATGACCCTGCCACACGTCCTCCCCAGCCCCTTGGGACCTCCCACCCACAGACTCCTCCAGCTGAGGACACACTGGCCACCAAAGCGGACAGAGGGACCAGGCCTCAGCAGGGCACCTATAGCCACGATCTTAGCCCAAGCACTCAGCCCCACTGCCCGGCCATGTTCCCAGGTCTGCTGGGGAATAATCCCCAAGCCCCAGGAGGGCAGTAGAAAGAGCTAGTCTTTGAAAGTAAAGCAGGAAACAGCAGACTGTGGGGCAAGGGGTGGTGGAGAGGGTCCCTCCATCGCAGGAAAGGTGAGCCGGGCTCTTAAATGAAATCCAACACGGGGTTCTCGGTGCCCCCCACACCTGATGCTTTGCTGGGTGTGGAGGTGGGCAATGGGGGGGGCATTGCCAAGGTGAATGGGGCAGGGAGGAGGCAGCACAGCGCAGGCCACCGCACCCAGAGGGCGTGGCCAGGGACAAGGGCACAGCACTCAGGACTGCGGGGTGATGCGAAGCCATGTGAGCTGGGTGCTGCAGCGGGGTCAGCTGGGTGCTGCAGCGGGGTGAGCTTTCAGCAGAAGTCAGGGGAGGGTAGCGGGGACAGAGGGACCAGCGTGGGACTGTGGGGGATGGCTGCGGAGGAGGCCCAGCAGGGCGGGCCTCAGGCCGCACAGACCTCACAAGCTTCTCCCTAGGACAGCAGGCCGCCCTTGAGGAGTCCGGAGCGAAGAGTGAGCACTTACCTTTGCGTCTCACAAAGCCGGGACAGGCACAAGGAGGCAGTGAGGGGGCTGCGGGTGCTGGTGCAGGTGCCCGCGGGTCCTGAGGAACCTGCGGTAAAGGCGGCAGCCACAGGCTGACCGGCCTCTCTCATGTTCGCGGGGAGGTCCCGAGGGATACTCAGGACTTCCCGCGGCTGCCCACCAGGCCCCATCTCCTGGCCGTGTCCAACTAGCTACCCGGGACTGCACCTGAGGCACCTTCGCTGGTGGCAGGAATGTCACCTGGCGGCTCATGCCCGCTGCCTTACTCCGCTGCCACCAGCTTGGTCAGCCGGCCCAAGGTCACCCTTGGCTTCTGCCTCCCCTCTGCCCGGAGCACCAACCTCTCAGGTTCCTAACAAGATTTATGTCTCCTCCCTGCCCTCGCACACCCCACAGAGAGGCTGGGATGCCACCCCAGACTCCATGCAGCCTCAAGTTCAATCTTGACCAGTCTCCCCACGCGTGTAGGTGAAGGGGGCGTCTATGCCACATACCGTCTCTCTGCACGGAGAGGGGGTTCCCAGTCTCTGCCATCCGGCCCCTGCCAAAACTTCCAGCGCCGTCCCCCCTCCCCCACCCCCAGGCTGCTGCCTGCTGCTTCCCACCTTTGCTGAGCCAGAGCTCTCCTGATTTGGCTCATGACTGAGTCTGGACTGGGTCACAGGCCACATGGCTGGGGGCCAGCTCGTGGGGTGCAACACAAATTGTGAGATAAGATTCTCCAAAGTGGGGGGAGGAGAAGGGATCACGGTACCGTGGGGGGAGGCAAATAAATACAGGAATAGAAGTTCAGAAAGGCCAGGTGACTTCTTCAAAGCTTCTAGAATGTGGGCAGATATATGGGGGGCTCATTTGAGAGGGCACAGCAGGAGGCCATCAAAGCCTAGGTCCTTGACCTCCAGGTGCCTCCAGTGCTAAGGGGGAGACCAGACACGCCACTGGGCACAAAGATTCCAGAGGAAAGCCCTGGAGTTGCGAGCTGCTAGTGCTGGAAGGGCCGCAGGCTGTGCTGGGTGGGGGACACGGCACCATAGGAGCCCAACGTCCGGGGGAAGGCCAACAAGCAAACAAACAGCCAGGTCCCTAGGATAAGGGCCACGGGAGCACAGCGGGGGGAGGGGGGCAACCAGCAGGAATCCCACTGGGCAGTCAGGCCTGAGTTGCCTCTAAGAAGTGGGCCTTCCATTACCCATCGAGCCCCCACATTCCAGGTCAGGATGCCTGATCTCGACCTCCGGGTTAAGCCCCCAGACCTTGCCCCACAGTCTACATTGAGTCTACATTGCCTCACAGGCTTTCAGGAAATAATTTAAGAATAAGCTCTGAGAATCATAGTTGCATCAACCAGAAATGTCCCCGAATTGGATTTAGTGGTATTTTCCCCCCAATTTCTAAATTTCCGCACTCCAACTTCCTGCAGTCTTCACTTTACTCAACTTCAGGGGGAACCCCATGAGCTAAAACATGAGCCTCCTGTGCAAACAGCACTCAACCCCTTCCTCCTAACCCTTATCTAGGGGTGCGGGGCTGTGACCTCTCTTCCCGGTATTCAGCTTTGCGTGAACTTTCTGTGCCCTGCTTTTCCCCAAACCATCACCCCACCTACACCTTCTGAAGACCGGCTTGTTTTCCACCACCATCCCGTGCCTTGTCTTAAGTTTTCAGCTTGTGTTTCTGCCGGTGACTGGCCTGGCCTTAGCTGTGGGCAAGCTGGATTTTCTAGGCCTCACTTCTACCTGAAACAGCATATGGAGATCTGGGAAGGCTTAACCTTCCAGTGTCTGAAGGGCCCAGCTGTGGAACCCTGAATGGTGACCCCACAGCAACAGTCTAGAAATAAAACCCCACATCTGCCGAGAGCTCACTGGAGACAGAGGCACTGAGCAAGAAATCGGTAGGGTACATTTTGCCTTTCCTGCAAAAATTCCTCTGCGACCTGGCTGGGTGACCTAGGCCCCTTTGTTCCTGGTCCAGCCTGGGCAGCCAGCCATGCTAGGAAATGGGGGCACGCGCCCTCCCCTCCGTGAAGCCACGGCACTGGTGTCTTCCACTCTTGCCTTGGATGACAAAGCACTTTTCCAGCCCCAGTCCACCCAGGGCCCAGCAGAGTGCTGAGTCATGGCGGGACAGCAATTCGCCACAACCCCACCTCCTCCAGAGCCCGCCATGAGGCTCTTCTCTGGCCTGTGGCACCTCCCCCTGCTCCTGACCCTGGGAGGCAGCCTTCTGGGAAGCTGGCCAAACTCCCGCCTCCTGGAAGTCACGAGGAGACTGGGCTAGAAGGGAGGGAGGCCCAGTGCTAGTCAACAAAGGTCCAAAGAGCAGCCCAAGGCTTCGGAAGAATCTAGAAGCACAGAGATGGCAGTTCTGATACCCCAAGTTCCCAGGTGTGGAATTGGCCCAAACAAACACACACACACACACGCACACGCACACGCACACGCACACGCACACGCACACGCGCGCACGCAATTTCCCTTTCATTCTTCCCAGCTGGCCTCCCGCCGTGACCGTCTACAGTGCAAACCGCCCGCCGTTCTGCCCGGATGGTCACCGTGGTGCCTGTGTTTAACAAGCTTGGAGCCAATATTGGCTCATGGAACTGACTCTCAGCAGCAGACCAACTTCCTTCTGGTGGGTCCGACTTCATGCTGGCTCTGCCCATCTGGGTGTCCTAGAGACCCTGAAACTCGGCCCCTCCAGTCCAAAGCCAGCTGGCCTTCTCCCAGGCCTCTCCCCTAGACCACACTTCCCCTCTGAGCCTGTTCTCTGGGAGGGGCAGTAGCTCCCCAGCTGCCCAGGCCAGGAAGCTGGAGCCACAGCCCATCCCCACCCCGCACGCACACCGGCCACCTCATCTAGCCTGCTCCGTCTTCTCTCTCAGGTCTTCTTGTGTCTCCTCTGCTCTGGGGGGACGAGGGCTGTTGCCTGAAGGCAGCCATCCTCCACATTCAAGCAAGCACCCCCCTGTCTGTTCGACAAACACCAAGCTCCAGTCACCAGCACCCTGCAAAATCCTGGGAGCACAAAATGCCTGCCATCTAGAAGCTTAGGGGCTACAGCAGCGGGGCCAGCTAAAAGGCCCCCTACACCCAATGTGATTATGGCTATATAACTGTGAACACAGGTCATGCGGTGGGGTGGCTGATCTTCACTACTTAATGTGCCCGTCCTATTTTAACTATGCTCAGTTTTTCTTTTTTAAGTAGTCAGCCTTTTTTGGCTTTTGAGAGCCTGGGAAGACACTCCCCACACTGATCCTAAAAGAGAATCTCTGTGTTCCTTAGTAACTCCATAGTTTTACCCCAGCCCTGCTTTGGGGTTTCAGTTTCCCTGGGGTTTCAGCTCTTCCTTTGGGGTTTCAGCTCTTCCTTCAGGGAGAGTTGACCTGGGAGGGGGGGCTGGTGTCACCTTGACCGGGGAAGGGAGACTGGAGAGAGCAGCTCCTGCTCACCCCTAGTCTCCACTTCTCCACCTTCCCAGAAGCAGAGACCGGTTTGGTTTTCTCCACCTCCTCGGCTCCCCGCTCTACACACTGGCTTGCCGCACAGGCTCTGGGCATCTCTCTACTGAAGCACGCAAGACGACGTTACAAGAAGCAGCTGCCACCATCTTGAACTGGCAGTGAACCTCACTTTCTAAATATATACAGAAATACAGGGAGCAACCACACCCCAATCAGCTTCAGGCATCAGGGCAGCTCCCCAGCAACTCCATTACAATAAGGCGGTTTTCACTCTGCCTACATTATAACCAGCCAAGAACACAGCAACTGGCTCTTTCTCTCTCCTTCCTCCCATCTTCCTCCTCAGCCTCCTTTCTCAGACTTCCTTGCTCCCTCCTTTTCTGGCTCTCTGCAATCCCTGCTGGGGTCTGTCTCTACCTCTATCTCTGCATGTCTGAGAATCTTGCCTTCCTCTCCAGTCTCTCCCCTTATTAAGGCTCAGGTTTTCACTCCTGGAACTTTTCAACAGGGAGAGTCATTTTTATCCACATGACTATCCATTGTATTGACGTCATTTTGGAGCCCATCCTTTCTCCCTCATTTGAAATGCCACGTTAGCATCTACTGAGGTCCCCTACACATGTAGGCAGGACTGTTCTGTTGCCCTGCCGGTGACAGTTGCTTTTGATATTTATGATTAACCTTTTTTGATATCAAGGAAGGCAAAACTACTCTTATAAACCTTATTTCCCCCTAAATACTTCTAAGCTACTCTACATGCTTATGCTTTCAAATGAACATTAGAATCAAGGTGAAGTTCCCCCTCAAAACCCAAGTTCTACAGAAATTGCATTGAACTTATGTTTATTTGGAAAGCATTGAGATCTTAAGAAAACTGAGGCTGGCCATCTAGAAATGGTGTTTCTTCCTTTATGCAAGCTTTCTCCCTACTCTGCAGTAAACATTTAACAATTTCTACAGTTTCTTCGTACTTTTCCCCTTAACTCTGTTCCTAGAGACTTGAAGCTTTTGTTGTCAAGGTCAATAAAAACCACCTATTTCTTTCATTCCATTTTCTAACAAGTTGCTGTTTTAAGGAAAGCTTTGCATCTAGTGACTTTGCGGTAATGTTCTCCTAATAGTTTTTCTGTTGATTCAGCGTAAGGTTTCTAAAAACAAAACTAAAGCGGTTATCTCCCTGGCTAGAAGTCCCTTAGTGTCTCCAAGTCACCCAGGACAAAACTGAAACCCCCCTTTAGGGCACAGAACCCTTCCTGGTCTTGCTCCTATTCTACCTACCTGGTGCTCTCGGAGTTGGACCCTACTTTCCCGGCCAACACATGTTCTCAAGGTTTCTACACCAGTGCACCTGTGCACACACAGGCTGGTTTCTTCTGCTTGGAATCCCATCCCCCATCTCCCTCCTCCACTTCAGCTTCCCCTTAACTTTTTCTTCAAACTTAGCTCAAGCGTCACTTTCTAAGGGAAGTCTCTCCTGACTTCCTACCCCAGACTGTGTAAGGCACCCCTTGAATGTACTCTTGCTGCAACATTCTGCTTACTTTATTGGAGCTCTAGCCCCACTCCTCTTTTTCCTAAAAGTAACATATGCACATTTAGTAATGAATACAGGAAAACTCAAGAAAGAGAACTCGCTATCAGTCCATGAGCAGCTAATGTTAACGTTTTAGCAGAGTTCCTTTCATTTTTAAGGTTTGTGAGCATCTGGGATAGGTCTCACCTGTGTGTCAATAGGTTTCACTAGGACCTGGCTAGACAGTGAGCCTGGAAGCCAGCAGGCAGGGGAACAGGGGCTCTGGCCCAGCCCGAGTTCTACCACAAATTCTCCCCCACTCAGTGCCGGGGACACAACTACAGGCCACACACAATGACCCTGCCCATCCAGGGCCCTAAACCCTGCCCTGCATTCAGCCCGTCAGCTTCTGCCCAAGGACCACTCTGGAAAGCGGCTCCTTACATGTAGGGTCTCCACTGAGTAAGGCTCCTGAGACTGAGGCAGATGAGAAGCCATTTCAAAATGGCTTCCCATCACCATGTCCAGATCCAAGTTACTCCTCTTTTCTTTTCTAACCACCCCATCTCCCTCTGGATTTTGAGTGCCACCTGCCACCGGGGATTTTCTTAGAAGCCAAGTGACTCACCCCACGACTCCCTGAGGGGAATCACTGCCACCCAGCCTTTGTTGTAGCAACTGCGCAAGGCACCATATTTGCTTGCAGCAGGAGGCCAACGGGGTCCGAACCCAGACGGCCCACTTCGCCTCCATTTTGTTCCACTCTGAGGAAGGGAAAGTGAGCCCTTTCCCAGCAGACCTGACTCATTTGGCCTCCTAGGGCCCACATTTCCACCTTCGTTGTTCCATTTGCACCTCGGGGTGTGGCAATCACCTTGGGGTGCAATAACTGCTGCTCTAAGCTCTGATTTTTAATGTGCCCTTGGCCAAGCGCCTCGGGGTGTTCGTTGGTGTTCTCAAAATCACTCCGACGTCCTTGCAGGGCGCCACAGGAATTGAGGCTCCGAAAGGAACTTCCCACACCTCCCCAGGTCCCCCCACCAACCCCACCAAAGGTGCCAGAGAACAGACACGCCTTCATCTATTACGGGGACACTCGGGCCGGCCCCCACCACTGGCCCCAAGAGCTCTAGGGCTCCCAGAACGGTCCCCGCTCCACCCCCTCGCCAGCCCCCCCCGTACCTCCCCCACCCTCCATCCAGAGGGGAGGGACCCCACGCACCGGAAGGGGCGGGGCCGGCAGCCGGGCCGGCGGCGTGATTGGCCGGGGCGGGCCTGACGCCGGCTCCCGTTATAAGAACGGCCGCGCGGCCGCCTGCGCCAGTCTTCGCGGAGAGTCGTCGCGGTTTCCTGCTTCAACAGTGCTTGGACGGAACCCGGCGCTCGTCCCCCACCCCGGCCGACCGCTCAGGGCCAGCCCGCAGCGTCCAGCTCACAGCGCCGTCGGATCGCCCTCAGGCCCTCGCCGCCGCTCCAGCGCCGCGCCGCCGCCGCCTCTCCTCAGCCGCCGCCATGACGACCGCATCCCCCTCGCAGGTGCGCCAGAACTACCACCAGGACTCGGAGGCCGCCATCAACCGCCAGATTAACCTGGAACTCTACGCCTCCTACGTCTACCTGTCCATGGTGAGCGCCGTTGGGCCCGCGGGGGGCGGGGGCCGCGGGGCGGGGGCGGGGCGCCTCCGGGCGCGGGGCGGGGCGGGGGTGTGGCTACCCGCCGTTCTCCCGCCTCCGTGCGCCCCTGTGGAAAATGGAGGCGACTCGAGGTCTCCCAGGACTTCTTTTGCGCAGAAATTGTGGGCAGCTCGCCCTTGCCGATCGCCCCCTGGGAAGGCGGCCTCCTAGGCGAGGACCGCTTCTGCGCACCCCCGTCCGTTAAACGAGGTCCCGACCTCCCCGAAGTCCCGGTTGGCAGCACTTGGATCCTGGACAGTCCTGCAGTTGGGAAGGTGGATCTTAGCGTCTCCATCTCTGCCTCTGCGTCCGACCACGTGACCCGAGGCCCTCCGCTTGCTGGGGGGAATGGGGGCCATGAAGTCCAACTCCCAACCCTCTAAATGTGGCAGAGCCTGCTGGGTAGTGGTGTCGAATAGCGACCTTGGGGGTTGGTGCCGAGTGGCTTATCTGCTGTGGGCCGACCACTCCGGGAGAGCCGACTCCACCCTCGGTTCTGCTTATCTCTTTCAAGGCCCACTCGAATTGAAGCCTATCTAGAAATCTCCCCTTCTGCTGTCCCAGAGTTGTCTTAATCGCCCGTCTTTGCCCCTGAGTATTTATCTTTTTTGTGTCTACTCAGGTCTGTGACCATCTATTTGAACCCTTAGTTCTTGGGTAAAGTCCGTTAACTGTTACCAGGCAAAAGAATTTTCCCATACACGTATCAGTGGAATCAGTTTAAAAAGTGTAGTGGGCGTTTTAAGTCTCGCGATTGAACAAATTATCCAAGAATGGAGGTGTTCCAGATGAATTTGAACAGTCCTGGATTTCCATGGCTGCCATTCCATCTCAGGAACACCTGCATACGTCTGAAACGTGGTCAGATGTTCGTTTTCTACGGATAACGTTTACATCAGTCAGGTTGCCTGCATTTGTCACCTTGCCTAATGGGTTATTTTAGGAAAGCCAGTGATCTGCTGCAAACTGGCAAGCCCATTTGCTCTTTAGACCTCATGGTTTAATGCAGGTTCATCTGGAAGGGAGAGGGGAAATATTCCAGCAACCTCTTCAGAATATCCAATTCGGCACTGGCCATAAGTACTTCCCTCTGGCCAGTAGAGACCCTTACGACATTCTGTGCAGGAGGCAATTCCCATGATGTTCTTAAGGTTTCTTGTAAACTTCAAGGCCCAGGTTTTATTTTTGTATTTTACAGTAGCAACTAATTACTGTTGGTTCATTCCAGAAACACAACGCGCTCCCAGTCTCTTTAGACACCGTCCCTTCTTGCTTTGAGAATGGAAGACAGGGCCAGCAGACTGCCTGCCTTTGGGGATCCCTAACATAACGTGTTCATGTTCCACTTTCAGTCTTACTACTTTGACCGTGATGATGTGGCTTTGAAGAACTTTGCCAAATACTTTCTTCACCAATCTCATGAGGAGAGGGAACATGCTGAGAAACTGATGAAGCTGCAGAACCAGCGAGGTGGCCGCATCTTCCTTCAGGACATCAAGGTGAACAGCAGATCCTAGAGCTGTCACGCTTCGGGGTGTGGCCGCCAGTTGGCAGGGGTTCAGAACCACTCAGACTAGCAGATGCCCTTATGAGGACATGTCCAGGTTTTGCCTTTTTTGCTTTTTTAGGCCGACCACCTAAGCTAAAGTGGGCAAACAGTAATGGGCAAGGATGTCACATCAGAAACTTGTCGGGGAAACTGGGTGTCCCTTCTGCAGAAGCACAGTGGTTGCTCGTTAGGTGCTTGCTGGTTGCTGTGGGTTAATTGACAGAGACTGCAGATGCATTGCTCAAATCCCCTCTCGTCCAGAAACCCGACCGTGATGACTGGGAGAACGGGCTGAATGCAATGGAGTGCGCCTTGCACTTGGAAAAGAGTGTGAATCAGTCACTACTGGAGCTGCACAAACTGGCCACCGACAAAAACGACCCCCATGTAAGTCTGGCAAGCTGGGCGGTAGGTGGAGAAGATAGAGATTTGCCTTCGGGACGGGGCTAGCCTATATCTAACTTTCTTCCCCTTTCTGTTTTCTAGTTGTGTGACTTTTTGGAGACTCATTACCTGGACGAGCAGGTGAAATCCATCAAAGAATTGGGTGACCATGTGACCAACTTGCGCAAGATGGGGGCCCCCGAATCTGGCATGGCCGAGTATCTCTTTGACAAGCACACCCTGGGAGAAAGTGACAAGAGCTAAGCTAAGCCTTCTGCTGGCTTCTCAGAGCCCAGGGTGACATTGCTGATCACCAAGGCTGTGCATGCATGTTGGGGTTACCGTTACCTTTTCTATAAGTTGTACCAAAACATCTACTTAAATCTTTCATTTGTACCATTCCTTCAAATAAAGTAATTTGGTACCCGTTGATTTTTTTGAGTCTTGGTAGAAATGCATCTCGGCCATCTTTTTGCTCAATTTTCAGGTTCCACAGTTAAACGAAACTAGTCAAAATAAGAAACTAGGATGATCTGTATTTATTAATAAACTCCTTAGCTTGGGAAAGATACCAAGATGAGGGTATTAGAATCACACAGGACTGCTGGGCTCCTGAGTCTGGTTTAGGTGTTCTGAGTACATGTTCCCAGCGAGTCCTTGCTTGTGTTCCCAGTTTTTAGGTACAACAGGCATTTTAAAGGCTTTAGTAGCCCTGGAAGTACTGACGTTTGCTACCCATGCAGCCATCCGTCTCATTCAGCTGGCGGTCTTAGCGTGGACACAGCTACGGAGCCGTGACTCTCAGCATCCCACTGGTGTCCAGGCGCAGGAAGGGCCAGGTGGTGATGTGTCCCCGCTGTGGACAGGCTAGGACTCTGCGTCATCCCTCCTGAGAATTAGAAAGTTTACAGCGTGAGTGTAGGAAACAGCATTTCAGTACTGAAACCCTGGCAGCAGGAAGGCGGCGCACTTGGAAGTCCTAAGAACCAGTGAGGCGGTGAGCAGAGACTGCCGGGCCGGCCGGGGCCTGCTGGCTGTTACCGTGTTTCTTAGACAAGCTGCGAGGTGGTTGGTTCTCGTCAAGACTGGTAGGAGCCCTTTTAGTACTGAGTCCCAGGGCTGTGTCTTCTGACCGCAGAAGTAACTGAGACTCTACAGTAGGAAGCTGACACTCCCCAGGCTCCCTGCACATGGCTAGGGGTGGGGTGGGGTAGGCAACTGGGTGGGTGTCCAGAACTGGAAGAAAGGGAAACTGGTGGGCTTGCCACAGCTTTGAGGGTACCCCCAAGGAAGCACAAAGAACACATTTAAATTCAAGAATCTTGGAAGGGACCCCCCAAGTATTAGGATTCCCCCCGCCCCCCCCCGCCAAGGGTCCTGGCTGTGCTCAGCATCAGCTGGTTCCCAGGGTTGAGGCGCCCTCTCCAGAGCTCAGGCCTGCAGCGCTGGGTGGTTATGAGGAAGTGCACAGATGCACTAAGCTCAATGGGAGCTGGTTGAGTTGGGCTACAGCCTAGAACCCCCCACTTCTGCGCCAGGGTCTTCCACCCCTGCTCAGAGCTGCACCCAGTGATGACACCCCAGGTAGGTCTGGCTCGGCTGCCCTCCCAGCACTGTCACTGCAACCTCAGCTTCCTTTGCTGGGCCCTGGGGACTTCCTGGTGGTGGCACGTCGTCAGTGAAACGAGCCTGAGTGCCCTGCCCAGATGGCCAGGCGTGTAGCCCGGGCCAGTGCGGGACACTTGCGGCCTGCTCTGCAGTGACAGCCTCCGGAAACGGAAGCACAGCAGGCTCAGGTCTGGGGAAGCTGGGGAGGCCCCCAGGGGAGGAGCAGGGATGCCTGTGTGGGTAGAGGACAGACCTGGTTTCCACGGCCCAAGGGGGATCTCCAGGCCCTCCGAGTACGCTGTGTGTGTTGCTTGTAGATTGTTCCAAATGTGGTTCTATGAGATGAAATTGAGGCGCCTCTGACAAGCCGGTTGTGTTAAACGCCACAGTTCTCTTTGCGTGGGAAGACAATCCTGGGTGCTCCATGGAGACCTCAGCACTGTCCTTGCCCCCAGCAGCCACAGGCTGTCCACTCTGGTCTGGGACAGTGCCCTCTACGCCCGGCGCCCCATGAAGGCTTGAAGGCGCCAGTTCTTCAGGTGGGAAGACCAGAGGTCTGGGGCTGAGGGGTGCCTGCCGGGCGCTGGGGTACCCTGACTTCCCATATAGTGGGGCAAACTGGGAGCCCTCTTGCCCCTTCGCCTTCCAGGCCCGGCTGTCTCCCTGGCCCCGAGAGTTCTGCCCAGCCCTCGGGGGGTGGGTGCACTGGCCCTCAGGGGGGACTTCTTTCTTGGGCCCGAGCAGTTTGGTCTTTGAGTTTGTCTCGGTGGGGTGGTAGTTGCGGGGGTGCAGCCCCAGGAGGCGGCCAACGATGCTGGTGTGAGGGTGCTGCTTGTCTTCCGGCTGAAACTCCATCTCTCTCTTGTGCATACTGGAAAGGAGCGGGGGACTCAGAGTTGGGGGGTGGAAAAAGGCCCAACCTGACTTCTCCCTTAACTCCCTCCCCTCTTCCCTCCCTCTGGTTCAAGGCCAAGAACACACTGTGCTTGGGGCCCAGCTCACCCCACTGTTCTGTGGCTCCTCCTTCCCCACATGATCATACAAGCTCCCTAGCCTGGCACCCACATCCCTCCTTCTCCAGCACCCACATCTTCCCTTTAAACCCCCATTCCTGGCGATCTGAACTCCCCACGAGTGAGCTGGGCAAGTCAGGGGTGTGTGGTTCCCACTGGGGAGCAGCATCCACAAGAAGAGAAAGCTCTGCCCCTTGCCGGTGTCCAGACTGTGGCCAGGCTTGGAGGCCCAGCCAGAGGCTGCCTCCAGGCCGCCGAGGGGACCTCTGCTCCGAGAGCCGGCCCGTTCCCTGGTGTCGGCAGTCTGACCAGAGTTTGGGCCTTGGCCCTGGGCTCCCCTCTCTAAACTGTGTCCTGGGGAGCAAGGTCTATGCGTTACTCTTCTCTGTGTCCACACTCCCCCACCCGCCCTTCAGCTGCATGGGTGCCACGTAGACCAGTTCTACATGCTCTATGCACCAGGCAGAGCCCAAAGGCACCTCTGGAAAAGTTTCTGACCTGAGCAAGCCTCCATCCTTCATTTGCTCACTTCCCAAACCTTCGCACACCAGCAAGGCGCTCTAGCTAATTCTAACTACAGCTAAGAGGCTACTTCTTCACAGAGTCAAGAGAAAACAGTGCTTAATACGTAGAAGAAAACCTGGGGGGCATGACCCCTGATATCCAGCAAGCCCTCTCCAAAGTCCTCTCCGTCTGGCATCCCGGGGAAAGAGGGCATCTGGGAGGGCCCTGCAGCCCACTGTGGTCCAGGCCACAGCTCAAAGGGGATTCTGGTCAAATCGGGAGGCAGATCTGTGTAAGTTTGGAAGGTTTGGCTGCCGTGGGTGACTAGAAACTCTCTGTAGCACAAAGTCCATTCAGAAGGTACCTGTGATGACCGGCCTCCTGGGGGGCATGCTTGCTTGCTCTGCCATCCCAGGGACCCCCACTTCCACGACCCATCCAAACACCCTGGCTTCTTAGAAAATAGTTCTGGGGCCTCCCTGGTGGCGCAGCGGTTGGGCGCTGCGCTGCGGGGCTGTCGGCAGCAGCGATGCGAGTTCGACGCCCGGCCGGGGAGAATCCCACATGGTGCTGCAGACCTCTCCTGCCTCGCCCGCTGCTCCCCTCAGCAGTGTGTTTCTGATCTGCCTGTTCTGCTCCCCGCTCTGTCCCTGGTGAACCCTCTTGCCGCCCCACACCTCTGGCCTGTACCCCAACTTGCATGTATAAATAAATAAATCTTTAAAAAAAAAAAAAAGAAAAGAAAATAGTTCTGGACCAGAGTCAGGAGCCAGCTGCACCACTGGTCAATGGCAGCCACTGACTAGTCCCTTCTCTTCTGGGACTCAGTTTCCAGCCCTGGAAACACGGGAGATGTTTAGATCAAGAGCCCTGACAGCTTTAGGAGTTCTTGAGCAGGACAAGGTAAGGGTCAAGGGTGAGGAGGTTCACATCTTGCTAGCTACGTGACCGTGGGCTGGACGACTTATTTCACCTTCCCAGACCTGTAATTAGTCATCTGAAACTGGACATTCCAAAATAGGGTTGCTAGGAGGGTAGAAACAGTTACTATATATAAAGAGCTTAGTATAGTGCCTGGCACGTAGTAGGTCCGCAGTATTAACTAGTGCTACTCAGACTTCTTTGGCAGCTCCTTGCTCTTGGGGTTTTCTACCCACCAAAGTAGTTCCCTGGCACTGCCCACCTGATGTTGAAAGTGGAGCCCAAAAAGGAGGATCTTCGAGTCTGGGCGGAAGCAGCTGTGTAGGGGGGGTGTGGTTCTACATTCCAGTACATATCCCGCTCCATGGGGGGCAGGTCCTGGTGCATCTCATCCACGGCCAAGAGAGACACCTGGTCACCAGGGGCAGAAGTAGAAGTCCAATTGGAGGTCAGCCCAGGCAGGACCATGAACTTGCCTGAGGATTTGGAAAGGTCACGTCCCCCTCTCTGGGGCTCAGTTTCCCTACTTGTGAAATGGAGGGACTGATGCCTACTTGCAGCCTTAAAAAATGGGTGAGTTGGCTGGGGTGAGATAATGCACTGTGCGGGGTCCCCCTCACTGGTTCCAGCTTGGGGAGGGTCTTCAGGACAGGCTCCCCTCCCCCCACACCTGCAAATTCCTGTCAATGATCCAGTTGGTCTCGAAATCGTCGTCATCCTCTCCAAAGGGGTTGATGAGCTGCTCTGCCACCTGGGGACCGGGGAGGTGAGGAAATCCTCAGGACACCCTTGCAGCTTGCTTCCCACCCCTCAACCTGGGCGTCTGCCATGTCCAACCCCCGCCCCCACACCCTTCGTGCCTGAGCCACAGTGCAAGGGCTCCAGCCCCCCAAGCACCTGGACAGCCACACACATCTGCCTTCCCTTCTGGATGCAGCCCAGGCCCCTCTGGCTCTCCAGAGCCAGCCCCTCCCCCAGTGCCCAGAGCTGTCCTGGGGTGTCACTCAGCCGAGTCCCTCCTTTACCTCACCTCACCGTGTCTCCCCTGGAGCGCGTAACTCTATGCACACATTCATCTTTTTACTCATTTACGTCTTCAAACATTCATTTACGCATTATTTCCCGACACAACCGCGATCGCTGCTGAGGCTATGCTGAGTACAAGGGTGGACCAAGTGGAAAGAGTCCTGGACACTTTTCTGAGACCCCTGACAAAGCCCCACAGTGACAAGGAGCTTTTTTAAGAGTGCAGGGGACATTTTGCAAGTCACTGGGGCACCACTGACAACTGCAAGCAGAAGAGGGGGGAGT
>PVIJ01013213.1:0-46080 GCA_004024925.1 Scalopus aquaticus | reverse complement strand
CGGGCACACACCTGCAGGCATACTCACCCGTGGGCACACCTGCGGGCACACACCTGCAGGCATACTCACCCGCGGGCACACCTGCAGGCACACACCTGCAGGCATACTCACCCGCGGGCACACCTGCGGGCACACACCTGCAGGCATACTCACCCGTGGGCACACCTGCGGGCACACACCTGCAGGCATACTCACCCGCGGGCACACCTGCGGGCACACACCTGCAGGCATACTCACCGCGGGCACACCTGCAGGCACACACCTGCAGGCATACCGCGGGCGCACTCCTGCACTGGGTTTCAGTCAGACTAACCCCTCTAAAAGGTGCGATGAGAGGCCCCGGCCCAGGTCTGTGTCCACTCAGGCCAGGGGCGTGGGGCTGAGGGGTAACCAGGAGTCCAGCCAGTAGGGGAGAGAGCCAGAGAGTGACCCAAGTGAAGCGGCACGAAGAGCTGAGCCAGAAGGACAGACCCCGTCTGGACAGGCAGCTCCTTGGTCGCCTGCTCGGCCACCCCCAGCCTGCCGCTGCCTCCCGCTGTCCCCTTTGGCCTCCCCCTGCCTTGGGCATGGGGCGCCTCTCGGGCGCTCGGGACGACAGCGTCGAGGCCATCTGAGAAGTGCCCTCTCGGGAATGTTCGCGCGTCCCGTTTGCGCGACGCGCGGGAGTGTCTGGGCTGCGGCCCTCACGGTGGGAGCAGCAGCGAACGGGAGAGATGGGCGCGCTCCGGTCACAGGCGCGGAGCTCTGGAAGCGGCCGCTTTAACAGCATGGGGTCTGTCCGGCACCCCGGAAGGCCACAGTGAAACGCCCGCCTTAAAAACGCGGAACACGGGGGAGGCGCACGCGGGTGGGACGTGTAGGTGCTGCCTGTGTGCGCGCTCATGCCCGCTCGTGCCTCAGCACGCCTGCACACGCCCGCACCTGCACACGCCCGCACGCGTGCACACCCGCACGCACACCCGCACGCGCACCCGCCCACGCGCACGCCTGCACACGCCCGCACGCGTAGAGCGTGGCGCCTTCGTCTCCGTGGCCGTGTGGGGTGCTCAGCGCGCGGATCCGGGGTGCCGGCGGGGCTCCAGGCCCACGCTGGGGCGCTCTGGGGGGTCTGCGTGTGTCGGGCGCCTCCCAGCGGGGTGCCTGCGGCGCTGCTTAGCGGGGACAGCTTGGGCAGGGCGCGCGTCGCCGTGTGGCTTTGCGTGTCGGGGCCCTCCCGGAGCTCTGCCGGCCCTGGGCTGGGCCGCGGCTGGAGAGCGGCCGGGGCCTGACGCGTCTGCTCCGCAGTGGCACAAGAAGGGCCTGGCCTTGCTGTTCTGCATCCTGCAGTTCCTGTCCATGACCTGGTGAGTCTCGGCCCCAGCGCGGGCGCCCGCTGGTCGGGAGCTGCGCTTCATCCTGGGGGTCCCTGGCGTTTCCCTGGGTGGGACCCGGCCCCGGGGGCCTCCGAGAGGGCAGGCGGCGCCCGGTGGGGGGGCTCTGCTCGCACGCTCGGCGCAGGCCCCTGCCCGCTCAGCGGGAGAGGCCGTGAGGTGCGTGGCACGTGCCCAGGCCTGGGCCCAGCTGCCCGGCCCTTCTGGGGCTCCCCGTGGGAAGTGTGGCCGCCGCCTCTGCCCGGACCCCCTTGCGGCTCATCTTCCCGAACCGTCTCTCCGTCCCGGACCCTCGAGCGCAGTGTCCCTGGGGCCAGTTTGCGGGTCTGCAGACGCGTGAGAGCCGGGCGGCCCCTCGCCCTCGGCGCCCGTGGCCGGCGCCTTTCTGCGCCGGAGAGCAGCGAGCCCGCCGACTCGCGCCTCGGCAGTGGCCGCGGCTGGCGCTCCTCGGGGGCAACGGGGCGGCCTGGCCGGCCTGGCCTCCTGCTCGTGTCGCCCCGCGGGGGATGCGGCTGTCCGTGCCGGGAAGCCCTGTCCTTCAGACGGCTCGGGGGTCGCGGGCGGGCGGGGGCGGCCCTCCGGTCCCCGCCAACACCGTGGCTTTGTCTTGCAGGTACAGCCTGTCCTACATCCCGTACGCGAGGTGAGTGACCCCCGCCGCACGCAGCCTGCTCCAAAGCTGCGTCGTTTTCATTTGGCTCTCCCCAAAGTGGGTTCTGTTTTGTTTTATTTTTTAAAGATTTATTTATTTATGCATACAAGCTGGGGTACAGGCCAGATGCCTGGGGCGGCAAGAGGGTTCACCAGAGAGAGAGCGGGGAGCAGAACAGGCAGATCAGAGATACACTGCTGAGGGGAGCAGCGGGCGAGGCAGGAGAGGTCTGCCGCGCCATGAGGGAATCTCCCCGGCCGGGCGTCGAACTCGCGTCGCCGCTGCCGACAGCTCCACAGCGCAGCGCTCAACCTCTGCGCCACCAGGGAGGCCCCTGAAATGGGTCCTATTTTCAGTGAGACCAGTGAAACTTGCCTTATAAAGTGAGAGCACCGCGCGTCCATGTCCGGGCTGGCTGGGCCCTCTGCCCGCTGCCGGCAGCACGGTTGGCCGCAGACCCGGCCCTTCCTGGCTGGAGACTGGGGACAGGAAGCGCCGGCGCAGCGAGACGGGCCGCCGGAGAGCGGTTGGTGGACGTCTCGGTCCGTGGGTGCGCGCGTGCCCTGGCCTGGGGGGACCCCGTGTGTGGCGGGCGTGCCAGTCCCCGAGTGTCCCCGCAGGCGCGGGCAGAGCCGGAGAACCAGCCTGGAGGCCGCACCAGCCAGAGGGGCGAGGCGCACGCGCTGGGCAGTGGCGCGTCCTGGGCCAGCTGTGGCCGGGGGAAGTGGGCAGCCTTCACCCCGTGCCGTGGACCTGCCTGACGGACGCGTAGAGGGGGCCTCGGGGAGCAGCCGTGCCCGCCCTGCCCCCACGCGGGGGCCGCGCCCGTGTCCAGTTTATCGGGGCGGGCTTACAGCGGGCCGTGACAGTGGTCAGGTTTTAAGTAATAGTTCAGACTGTTCTGGGAAAGACTGAAAGATGAAGAGGTTTATCGTGAAATTTTGGGCCTTTCCTAGATGCAGTTGGAAGCGCTTTGCTTTTTAAACTCCAGCTGACCTTTCCCTGCTAAGGCAGCGCAGTGCTGGCGCGCTCCGGCACAGACCGCGGAAACTGGCCGGTCGCTTCCCAGTCGCAGATTTAAGTGACAGTCGTGGCGCTTTGGTTCATCCAGAAGCGGGGGGCTCCTGAGTCCTCATGGGGGGCGGCGGGGGCTCCTGGCCACAGCGTGCGGCAGAGTCGCTCCCGAGGCGACACCGACCGCGCTGTGTCCCCCTCCAGGGACGCCGTCATCAAGTGCTGCTCTTCCCTCGTGGGGTGAGGATCTCCCTGAGCGTCTGGAGCTGCCGTCCTGCCCCTGGTGAAGCGCCCGCCCCGGGACGGTCGCCCCCGGGGCGCCTGCAGTGGGCACTGACGGCCGTGTGCCGCCCGCCAGAGCCCTTCAGGGCCCCCGGGGCTGCCCCCAGCCCGCCCGCCCTCTGCTGAGCAGCTGCGGGGACGTGGACTGTGCAGGGCAGACGGGCTGCGGGGCCTCCTCCGTTTGTGGGGCTCCTTTTAAATGTCTACTTTTTTTAACTCTTTTAAACAAAACTTTAAATGTGAATGTTTTTACTTTAAGCTAAAAAAGGCTTATTATTTGTAATAAAAATAATATATAAATCTTTACACTTTTGAAATAAATCCACACTTGGAAAGCGAGCACTTTCTTCACTGCCTCATGTAGTTTTTGGGGGGGACGGAGAGGACACGGTGGCCTTTCTGGGCGGTCAGGAGGGGCCGTCCCCCGGCTGTGCCAGAGTGCGGGCCTCGGGCAGTCCTGAGTTAGGGTGCGGGGCGCCTGCGTTCTGGCTCTGGGTGCAGCGGTGGCCCCCGCAGCCGCTGAGGGGCACGGGGTCCAGTCCTCTCGCTGGAGGTCCGCGGCCCCTCCGGCTGCCCAGGCCCCCTGCTGGGCAGTATCTGGGGCTCCCCTGGCCTCCCTGAAGGAACAGCAAGCCGGAGCCGGTGGCGCTGCTGTGGGGCCCCGGACCCCGGTGGGTGACGCCTCCCGGGTGGTACCTAGAACCTCGTGTTTTCCGGTTCGGAAGGCACCTGGGGGCTGCGGGCGCTCCGGCTAGGGACGCAGGAGAGCAGGCCGGATGCCCGGCCGGGCCCCCCCCAGCTCTGCGCCCTGGGATGCCCGGCCCGGGCCCCCCCCAGCTCTGCGCCCTGGGATGCCCGGCCCGGGCCCCCCCCCAGCTCTGCGCCCTGGGATGCCCGGCCTGGGCCCCCCCCAGCTCTGCGCCCTGGGATGCCCGGCCTGGGCCCCCCCAGCTCTGCGCCCTGGGATGCCCGGCCCGGGCCCCCCCCCAGCTCTGCGCCCTGGGATGCCCGGCCTGGGCCCCCCCAGCTCTGCGCCCTGGTCCCGGCGCTCACCTCTCGGCTTCGGCCCCCGCTCCAGGGGCTGAGCCAGCCTGGCCCCAAACCGGCACACCCGGCGCTGGGGTGGGTGGGAAAAGCACTTCCCGGCCTGTCCGCTGCGCCCCAGCAGCAGGGAGGGGTGCTGCTTCCGGAAGTGAGCCCGCGGCTTTCGCCTTTCGCAGTCACTCTGTCAACGCCCGACGTCGCGGGCAGGTTTCCCGTCTCGCGGACCCAGGCGGCTGACGCTCCCTCCCTCACTGAGCCTCCGCGGTGCGATCAGCGCTGCGCGCCTGCGGCCGCCCTCCGTGAGCCTCTGCGGGCCGCGGCGCCCTCGGCCCCCAGCCCAGCCAGCTGTGGCAGCCGCGGAACGGGGTGGGCGCTCACCCTTGGGCGCCGTCGCCCGTCCCGTCCCTGCCGCGCGGCGACGAGCGGCTCCCTCGGACTCCGGGCTCAGGACCCGCCCCGTGGCTGAGCGGCCCTGGCAGGCGGGCGCGAGGGCGGTCCTGGGTGCTGGCACCGGGTCTGGTTGCCCCGGAGAGCTTGTCCTCGGCTCCTCCCCGCTGGCCCGGGGCTGGCACGGCTGGTGGGCGAAGACCGGGAGGCGCCCGCACCCGGCGGTGGCTGGCGGCTGTCGCGGAGGCAGGGTCAGGGAGCCCGCCGGGAGGGGTGAGCTGGGACCCGGGGGAGGAGGGGAGGGGGCTCAAGGCCCCGTCTGGGTGCCGGCGCGGGGAAGGCGGAAGGCGGAGATGCTGCCCGGCACCGAGGTGGGTGAGGAGGTGGGTGCCCCCGGGGAGGGCGCGGGTCGGGCCGCGGGCGCGCTGACGGGGGCGCCTCTCCTTGCAGGGGACCCATGATCCGCCGCCCCGCCCCGCCATGCCATTTCCGCCGGTCGCCCCGCTCTCCGCCGCGCGCCCGCTGCTCCGAAGGCGGGGAGCCCCGCCCGGACCCTCGCCGCCCGCCGAGGCCGCGGGGAAGCAGCAGCGGCCGCCCGAGCGCCCCCAGGGGCTGCTCTCCAGCTCGTCGCCCTCCTCCACCCTGAAGAGGCCGCCAGCCCGGCGCGCCCCCGGCCCGGCCCCGTGCGCCCCCGCTCGACCCGCTGGCCCCGGCCCCCCGCGCCCCGCGGGGGCCACGGACTCGGGGGCGCGGACGGCCGCCTGGGGGTCCTCCGCCTCGGGGCCGGCGCCCCGCAACGCCCCGCGCGTCTTGAGCCTCCCCGCAGAGACCGTCCTGGTCTTCCAGCGGCGCCCTCCAGGCCAGCCCACGCCGCCGCGGCCCCGCCGGCCCCCGCCCTCGCCCGCGGCCGCCGCCCGCCGCCTGCCGACCCCGGGACCCCGCGCCAGGGCCGCGGGCCCGCGGAGGAGCAGCGCCCCCGGAGCGCCCGCCGCCAGCCTCGCCCGCGCCCTGCCGCTGCCCGGCGCCCCGCGGCCCGCGCTCAAGGTGTCGCTGCTCAACGAGCGGCACAAGTACGACGACGTGGAGTACGAGGAGGAGGCCGAGCCGCGGGACGAGGGCCTGGTCCGCAGGTGCACCGAGTGGCTGCGCGGCGTGGAGGCCGCGGCCGCTGCGCGCGACCGGGCCGGGCCCCTGGACGTGCTGCCGCACCTGAGCGCACTGTAGCCGCGCCCGCCCCGCCCCCGGCCCACACGGGCTGCCCCGCCTGGGGGCAGGTGCGCGCCTCAGGAGCCCCTGGCCCACCTGCCCGCGGGCCGCTCTGCCCCAGCCCGGGCCCTTCCCTCCCACCCCATCCCCCCCCCCCGCCCCGCGCCCCAGCCCCCCGCCGCCCCCCTGCGCCCCGGGGGCGGACACTGCCCTCTGAACCCTTCTGGCCTCTCCACTCCTACAGGTGTCGGGCGCGCCAGAGCCTCGCAGCCCCCACCCTGGGCCCTGGGGATCCTTTGCCTGCGTCGCCTCCGGGGGTCGCCCTGCGGGGGTGCTGGCAGAGCCCGCCTAGCGGCACCCCCAGGGCGGGTGCTGGACTTGGGGTTTCCTGTCTCTGAAATAGGAACCGTGGGGGAGATGGCGGGCGGCTGGGGCGCGGGGACTCTGTCTCCCCACCGGACGGGAGGGGCAGCGCGGGCACCGCATGGTCCCAACGGGACTCACCCCGCCTGTGCCACCCCCGCGGCGCGCCCCGCCCCCGGCGCAGGCCCCCTCACACCCAGACACACCCGCAGACAGGCGCGCGCACACTCACGCGGGCACACACACCCTCACACGCGGGCACACGCCACATATGCGCCCAGGCCTCGCCCTCAGGTCCCAGCGCCCCGCCCCTGAGCGCGCCCCGCTGCGGTCGCCGGTCCCCGGTGGCGGCCGGGCGCGGCCGGTGGGGGCCAGGCAGGCTCCTGCCGTGTTTCCCGAGGTGCCGCTCGGGGTCCCGTGCCCGCAGGAGGGGGACGCAGGCGGGGTTGAGCGGGGTGGGCTCGCGGCGGGGGCGGCTGCGGCGGGGGCGCCGTGGCGGCTGCAGCGGCCTCCGACGCGGACCCTGCGGGAGGAGGCGGCGCTGGGCTTCCCCGCGGTGTGCAGCGGGCTCTGGAGCGCGAGTGTCCCCTGGCTGTGGGAATAAAGGCCAGCCCGCTGCTCGGCGGCCCCGCTGGCCCCAGGCTGCCTCCAGACTCTTCTCCCGCGTCTGATCTGGGGCTCGCCGAGGCGGGGGAAGGGCCTCACCGGGCGAACAGAGTGGACGGAGCGGCCGCCCGTCTGGCTTCCCTGGTCAGCCGGTCCCCTGCTGGGGCGCTGTCCTCGCGTGAGGCCGCGTGTCGCGTCTTCCTCGCGTTTCCCCCGAGCCCGCCCACTTCCCACGACTTCAGTTTTGCTCGTGGGGCTTCCGCCGTCCCGCCACAGCCTGGGGAGCGCTGACCCCGCCGGGCCGAGCACCCCGCCCACCGCCGCTGGCGCCGAGGGCGTGTCCGGAGGGCCCCGGGCAGCAGCGGGCAGGGCAGGGGACGCACGGGCCGGCGCCCTCCCTGGACACCGACGGTGGGGGGGCTGCCGAGTCCGGTCCCGGAGCACGTGGTGCAGGCCGGGCGGGGCCTTCGCGGCGGGACGACCCTCGGGCGCACAGGCGGCCCCGGACACGCCGGAGCTCGCGCCTCCGCCGCGCCGGGACATGCTCTGGCGCCGCCGCCCGCAGCGCTGAGCCCAGACAGCCCGGACCTCGTGCCGGTGCCCTCGGCGCGGGGGTCTGAGCGCGTCTCCCGGCGCGGCCGGCGGGGGCACTTCCGGGCAGGGCCCGCCTGGCCTCTGTGGGTCCGAGTCCGCGGACTGGGCTCCGGCACGGCCTCGGGGCTCGCGTCCAGCCCAGATCCGTCCTCGCCCGCTTCGCGGCAGGCGCCGGGCAGAGGCTCCGCAGTGACGCAGCCCGGCGCCTCCTGTGGGCAGGACCCTGCGCCTCCGCCACTCCTGCAGGGGCGCGGCCCGCCGGTGCAGGGGGAGGGCTCTGCCGCGGCGGCCGGGACCACTGTTCCCAGAACATGGCGAAGGGCCTGGCACTGCCCGCGGCGCTGGTGGCCATGAGAGGTAAGCTGGTCGGGAGAGGCGACCCCCGGCACCCCGGGCAGGTGCTGGGCGGCGGAGCCCAGGCTGCTCCCCTCCAGGCAGTGGACAGAGACCCCTCGCGGCCCGAGCCCAGCGCTCTGGCGGAGGGACACGCGCCCCAGGGCGCGGGCCAGGCCTGCCTCACAGCTGGGGCGCAGGCGCAGGGAACAGCCCCCTCCGAGGCGGGGCCTTTGCGCGGGGTGTTTCGGGGAACAAGGTCGGATCGCAAAGGTGTTCGCAGTGGCAGGCTCGGCCGGGTTACATTCCTGTGGTTCGCCGGGTTTGTTTTGTTGCACTTATTTTTTTAAAAGATTTATTTATTTCTGCATACAAGAGCTGGGGCCAGCCAGAGGTGGGGGAGGGCGGTGAGAGAACGCCCCAGACACAGTGGGGAGCAGAACAGGCGGATCCACGGAAACACACGGCTGAGGGGGCAGCGGGGAGACAGGAGGGGTCTGCTGCGCCCCGTGGGCAGCTCCCTGGCCGGGGAGCAAACTCTTGCTGCTGACAGCTCCACAGGCTGAGCCTGACCCCTGCGCCCCGGGGGCCTGTTTTGTTGCGCTTTAAAGGAGACGTTTATTAGGAAAGGGGGAAAGAAAAGGGGAGGCCTCTGCGGCCGGGGCGGGGGCTGCGGGGCCGGCTGGTCTCGCTCCCTTTGCCTTGGCCCTCTGCAGAGGGGACGGCGGCGTAGGTCCCGCGGGGAGCGGGTTTCGCCGACTGCAAACTCTCCGGACGCAGCAGGCAGCCAGACGGGCGGGCGCCTTAGCCCACAGGCTGCGGCTGTTGTGCGGCCCCGGGGGGCGGGCAGCCAGGCCTTCGGGCCACCTGTCCTGGCATCGGGACCGTCTCAGCCGGGCAGTCCCTGACTGCCCCCACGCGCTGCCCTCGGCCAGGACACGCCCCTCCACTCCCTGCACAAACTCCCGCCCGCCGTCCCGGCCTCGCCGCTGACAAAGCAGCCACCCTGTCGCCTCCCCGCTGCCCCGGAGCGCGGTCAGCAGGCGGCCACCGCGGGCGGGGCCCCATGGAGACCAGGGCAGGGCCGGCGGGTGGCTGGGCGGGGCCGGGGTCCTGCTGGAGAGGGCTGGCCCAGACCCCGTGCTGCCGCAGCTCCCCCAACCGTCTCCGCAGGGCCCACGCCAGCAGGGCCGGGCCAGGCGGTGACCGCGGGGCCAGGCATCACCGTCCCTGACGCACAGAGGCCGTTGCAGGCCTGGCTTCGGGGCTCCTAGGGTTTGGGGGAGAAGCCAGCTCTGCGTTAGTTGGAGCACAGGCAAGTTCCGAGAAGCCGGGGGTGAGGGAAGGAAAAGCTTCAGGAAGGGGGCGCTGGACAGCTGAGCGCTGACCTCACGGTGGGGGCAGGGAGAGGAGGACTCGGCCAGGGAAGAGCCGGGTGGACGCCGCGGCCAGGAGCTCGAGGGGGGCTCGGGCTGCCGTGCCCCGCCAGAGGCCAAGCCCGGACGGCGGAGAGCGAGGCCGGGGCAGCCGGCAGCGCCCAAGGGAGGGTGCCGTGGTGGACACGGGTCGGCAGCAGGTGGTCCCGGGTGGTGGGTGCAGGGGTGTGGGCGAGGTGGGGGAGGGGCTGGAGGTGAGTCACAGTCGGGGTGTCGGGAGCTGCGGCAGCGGGAGGGCAGGCGCGGTGGGCCTCCCCGAGACGCAGGCCTGGGGGTGAGGCAGAGGGGAGAGGCCCGGGGAAGTGTGCTGGGGAGGCCCCCGAGGTGGGGTGGCCACTCAGTCCCGGGCCGGTGGTCAGGCAGGGCCCGGCCCGAGGCCCAGGGCGCGTGAGGCCGGGCAGGCGGGCGGGGGAGGAGGGCCTGGCCGCAGGCGGAGCCGTCCGGGCTCAGACCCCTGCGCCGGGCTGGTCCGGTGAGGCCAAGGGCGCCTGGGGGTCCGCCCCTGCGCTCCCCCCAGACCCGCTGCTCGCCCTGGCCGGGGCTTCCCTGGGGCAGCTCAGGGGAGCTCGAGGATCTTTTCAAAGGGATGAAAGACCCAAACCAGGAAAGTGGAGCCCCAAGTCCCGGTCACCCCTCCACCCCGCACAGAGGCGGGGGAGGGGTCCCCTCGGCGCGCCCACCTGGATGGGCCGTCCCTGCCGCCGGGGGAGGGCGCAGCTGCCGCAGCTGCCAGGGGCCCCGAGAACAGCGCCCGCTTGTTAGGCAGGAGGGGGAGGGGCGCCGCGGGGGCTGCGGTGTCGGCCGTGCCAGTCGCGCCCCGCCCCCCAACCCGAGACAATAAAATCCCGGTTCTGCCGCCGCGCTCCCCCCCTGTTCCCGGGGTGCCAGCACAGCAGCTGACGGGGCCGGGCCACCCCCGCCCCGTCGCCGGTGTCCCGCACTGATTTATGGGGTGCACAGCGGAGCCTCAGGCAGCTCGCCGCTGGCTCTCTTGGGGGCACTTTCCTGGGGCAGCGGCTGTGTCCCGCGTGAGCTGGGAATGAGGGCGCGGCTGTGACAGCGGCAAAGGCCTCCTGGGCCCCCCGGGTGGAGCCCTGTCCATTCAGTGCCCCCGATGCCCCTCCCCACCCGCGGCCAACACCCGACGCCCCTCCCCACCCGCTCTGGCCCCCGACGCCCCTCCCCACCCACTCAGAGTGCCCCCGACACCCCTCCCCACCCGCGGCCAACACCCGACGCCCCTCCCCACCCGCTCTGGCCCCCGACGCCCCTCCCCACCCGCTCAGCGCACCCCACGCCCCTCCCCACCCCCAGCGGCCGGCTGTAAATCCGGCCTCGCAGGGCGGAGTCGGTTCTCCCGGCTTCCTCGGGGCTGAGGGTGATGAGGCCGAGGAGCTTCCCCGACGCTGCGGCGTGACCGTCCGCGTGTCCCTGACGCTGCGGCTTCCCGGCTGCTGGGGGCCAGCGCCAGGCGCGTGCTGGGAACCTGCGTCTCCGCCTCTCTCGGCGTGGCCGAGACCCTCCGGTGGGCGCCAGCACTGGAAGCGCAGGGACGGGGCTCCTGCTGGCCCCTAGCAGCCGGACTGGCAGACAGCAGCCGGGCGTCCCCGCCACAGCCGAGCCCAGCTGTCCCACACCCGCCTGCCCCGCCCATGCGCAGGACGCCTGGGGTCCGCCTCTCTGGGCAGCGGCCCTGCTGGGCCACACACGGCCCTTACGGGCGGCGATTCGGTAAAGGGCCTGGGGCAGGCCGCGGGCGCAGTGCTCTGGGGGGCAGGCAGAGCTGGCCGCTGCCCTCGGTGGGCCGAGTGCAGCTGAGAAGGCCCTGGGGGCGTGTCTGTGCACCCCGAGGGTGCGAAGCCCTCGAACCCAGACGCCCCGACGCCGAGGCTGTGCACCCTGCAAGCTGGCTCCTCTCCCGGGCTTGGAGCAGATGGGCTGCGTCCAGCTCCAGCCTGGCCACGGCACGGCCCTGCGGGCCCTGGCGACGTGCACCCCGGAGGACGGCGCCTTCCCGGCCTGGTGTCCACGGCGCCGCGGCAGCCTCAGGTCGCCAGCAGCTGCAGCCTCCACCAGGACGGCCGCGGGGCCCAGGGGCCGAGGGGCAGAGGGCAGGCACGGGGTGGCCCCAGGGTCCAGCTCCCTGGCAGGCTTGGCCAGGTCCCAGGGCCTGAGGTCACTCGGGCGGCTGTCCAGGGGGCACGCCGGAGGGGGACAGACAGAGGTCAGTGGTGCTGGGCAGATGACGCAGCCCGTTTCCCCCGTCCAGAGTCGCTTCTCTCCTGCCCCCTGAGGTGCCCCCTGGCCTCCCTGGGGAGCCCGTCGGGGGGGCCACCCAGTCCAGGCCCCGCTGCGGCCCGGGGTCGGCATTTCACTCCTGCCGTGGCTGCGCCTTCTCCTTGGATCGCTTTAGCCTTCCGGAAGGTTCTTCACTTCCCGGTGGGTGCCCCTCCCCTGGAGCTGTGTCCTGGTCTCTGGGCCCGGGCCTCTGTCCCTGAGGCTGCCCCGCGCCCCGCGCCCCACAGCCACCAGCGCGTGGGGGTCTTATTTGTGCCCCAGGTTCCCTGCGCCAGAGGATCAGATTTTTCCCGTTCTCAATTCTGGTGACGGGCGAATGCTCGCAGCAGAGGCCGCGGCGGTGCTTGGCGCAGGGGCCTGCCCGCGTGCCTGGGGGCGTGCGCAGCAGCCGCGCGGGCCTCTCCTGGGCCGCTGGCAGCCCGGGGAGGCGTGAGCAGGGCCGGGCCCAGGCTCGCCGCCCGCCTTTGTGACAGGGACTCGGCCGGGCTGTGGCCGACGGGGTGGCCCGGCCAGGCGCCCGCGCCCCAGCGGGGGCTTCTCCGTGTCGTTTCGGTGGACGAGCTGCCCCCGGCTCACGCCCCCGCGCGGGCCGCCAGTGCGCTGGTCGGGGCGGAGCCGGCTCGCTCTCCTCTGGGTCCGCTGCGGGGCGGGGCCTTGGGGGCGAGGCTGCCCCGCCCGTCTGCGGCCCCCACCGAGCGCCTGGCCCCCGCGGCTCCCGCGTCCGGCTTGGCCTCGTCCTCCTTGGCCTCGGCCGTGGGCAGCCGCGGTGTCCTCCTTGGCCTCGGCCGTGGGCAGCCGCGGTGTTCTCTGAGGCTCAGACCCCGAGAGCCGCGCCCAGCCGGGAGACAGCTGCCGGGCAACGCAGGCCACAACAAACAAGGGAGTGAGGCGCCCGCAGGGGCAGGCCGCCCCGCCGCTGCCCGCCTGGCTGGGCGCCCCACCCAGCGCTGCTCCTTGGGGCTGGGACCCCGGACTAGCTCTGGACCGGTGAGCAGTGGCCACGCGGGGACCTGGCTCCGGACGGGGGCGGGGAGGGCCGTGGGGAGGGTCTCCCGAGGGGGCTCTGGGGCTGCTCTCAAGGAGACCTCTGCGGGCCGGGGTGCGCCCTGCGTGGTCAGCTGACCGCGCTGCCTCTGCCCCGGG
Source organism: Scalopus aquaticus (assembly GCA_004024925.1). Classification (NCBI taxonomy): domain Eukaryota; kingdom Metazoa; phylum Chordata; class Mammalia; order Eulipotyphla; family Talpidae; genus Scalopus; species Scalopus aquaticus. Next base: position 33,352 of record PVIJ01013213.1, on the reverse strand, counting down.
GCCTCCGTCCCCAGTTAGGGCAGCAGAATCCGGGATAACCCAGAGGGCTTCTGGGGCCCCGCCCCGCCCCTCAGCTACAGGCCCCCAGGCCCCCAGGCCCCCGGCCTGCAGAGCAGGGAGCTCTGGGTGGGGGCCAGAGCCCCAACTGGAACATTCGGACACATGAGCAAGAGAACCGGCCGGCCCTTGGGCTGCCTCGGCCCCCTGCGCTCCTCTTTGTTTATTTACTCATTTCTAAAAATGGTTTATTTTATTTATCTATGCACACAAGAGCTGGGGTGCAGGCCAGAGATGGGGGGTGAGAGGACTCCCCAGAGACAGAGTGGGGAGCAGAACAGGTGGATCCACTGAAATCCACTGCTGAGGGGAGCAGCGGGGAGACAGGAGAGGTCTGTTGCGCCCTGTGGGAAGCTCCCTGGCCGGGGTCGAACTCACGCTGCAGCGGCTGCGGACAGCTCCACAGGCTGAGACTGACCCCCGCGCCCCCAGGGAGGCCCCTGATCCAGATTTTAAAAGTGTGTGCCTCAGGGTGTCACTGATCTTGAGAGACGCCTAAAGGGCTGGTGGAAAGGGCCTGGGTGACGAGCGCCCCCGAGGCGAGGCGGAGGCACCCCGGGATTCGGGCGCAGGTGCGGGGTCAGCGCCCAGCTGGCGGCGGGGGCTCTCCGCCTGGCCCCCGTGTGGCTGCCCGGTCGCCTCCCGGCCCAAGGTGCTGACCCGCCCGCAAGGCTGAAACTGCGCCTCAGCACGAAGTTGCAATTTCTACGAAGCTGATTTTTCAGGGCCCCTTTTCCTGTCCGTGGGTGTGGGGGGGCGAGCCGCGTGCGCGCCTCCGCGGAGCCGACAGCCCCAGCCAGCGACGGGCGGGAGCCAGCGGCAGGCGCAGCCGGGGGCCAGGGCGCCCCCTGGAGGAGGAGGCGCCGCCCGGGCTGGGTGATCGGGCCGCGCCTCCCCAGCCGGGGTCACCCCGCGGGGCAGCAGCGGCCCTGCGCCCCGGGCCTGCTGTGTCCCCGCAGCTGCTCTCGCCTGGGGCCGCCGCCTGCCCTCCCACCTCTGCCTTCGTGGGGCCCAGGGGAACCCCCGAGCAGCAGGTGCGCTTCGGAGAGCAGCAGGGCGGAGGCCAGGGCTCAACTGCTCAGGCGCGGAGGGGCCGAGGACACCGGGAGGACCCAGCGCGTCCGCGGCAGGCCTGAGGCCACGGCGCCTGCAGAGAGCGGGGGTGACGGGCTAGCCTCGCTCGGAGGGCAAAGAGGGGTTCTCGGAGACGGCGCACCCCTCACCGATAATCCCACCCCGTGAGACCCCCCCGCGTTCTCCAGGGTCCTAAACGGAGCCGCCATCGCTGTTTCAACGCGGAGCGAGGACACAGGTCTGAATGCCGACGCGCCGCTCCCTGGGGCGGCCCACCCCGCAGCCCGCGGACACCCAGAGACCGCGGCCGACCCCCGGCGTGGCTGAGCGCCCGCTCTCCTCTCCCAGACGCTCCTGCAGGAGACCTGCTCAGGCGTTTGAGGAAAGCCTGTCTGACTTTGGGGGGACGACCCCACTGCTTGGAGCTGAGGATGTGGGGTTCTCTGGTGGACTCCGGGGTGACACTCCCGCTTACTGGGGTGTGCCCCGTTGGCTGGATGTGGACCCCGGGTGCCCAGGCTGTGACCGCAGAAGTGCCCGGCAGCCGCCTCAGCCCAAGAGAGCACCTTGGAGGCCTCTCTGGGGAGCGGCCTGTGGGCGGGCCGGGGGGGAGCACAGGGGTCCGCCAAGAGCTGTCCGCCGGAAGCCACTCTGACATTTCACCACTGAGGCTCAAAGTTTTCCTGCTATTTAAACCGACCCAGGGCGTTAAGAGAGAGCAGAACTGGCCCGGTCCCCACAGAACCTAGGACTCCGCGTGACCGGAGAATCATCTCTGATGCCAGCTAGGAGGGAGGCGCATGTGTTAGTGTTTAAGAGCCACCTCGCCAGCTCCACTGGGGGCCAGTGTGCCGGGCGGCTCCTGGCAAGCGTGTGCTCCGCGAGCCCCCACCCCGGGCCGCCGGGAGCAGGCGAGACCCGTTTGTGAGTGCCCACCTGCACGCTTTTGAGTTAGGACAAGACCCAACGCAGACACAGGGGAATTAAAAAAAAGACTTCAGACGACTGTTTCCATAGGGAGAGAGGGGGCAGCGGCGGCGTGCTGGCCTGCTGGACAGCTGCCCTCTGTCCGCTGTGTCCTGCCGCAGGGCACGCCAGCCCAGCCGAGCCAGGGAACCTCAGGAGGCAGCCAGAAAAGGGGGGGCTGCCTGTGCTTGGCCTTCAGATTCCCCCTGGCGGCTCCCTCCGCCCCAGCCCAGAGGCCGGGCAGGGGTCAGCGGGGGAGCAGAGCGCGCTGGGCGGCTGTGGGTGGCGCCCCCTGCTGGCCGTTGCGGTCACTGTCCCTCCCGCGGCCGAGAAGCGTCCACCCGCCGGCCCCTGCGGCTGCAGAGCTCTCTGCCTCGGGGCTGCTAATCCCGCCGGGCGCTTCTTCCAGCTGGCGCCGAGCTGCGCGGGGACCGGCCCGGACTGAGACACGCCGCGGGGGCAGGATGGGCCAGCCCCGCCGGAGCAGAGACGCGGCTGGACAGGCAGGCCCCGGGCCCCGAGGCAGCCGGGAGCGGAAGAGGAAGAGGAGGGTATTGGCTGTGTCCCGCCCTCTGGGCCCTGCCCCCTCGCTGTGCTGCGGGGCCTCCAGCCAGCGGGGCGCCGAAGTGCCTGCTGCCCCCGCGGGCCGCGTGCGTCCTCTTCGGAGCGGTCTCTGGCGAGAGGCGCTGAGCGGGGCGCGCCTGTGCGGGGGCGGCCCAGCCTTGCGTCCGGCCTCCGCCTTGGAAGGGTGAGGCCGCCGGCCCGGGCTGGGTCCACTTCCAGTGGCGGTTGCTGTGGCTGCTCCTCCCTTCCGAGGCCCTTCTCTGGGTCTGGGTTTCCCCCAGGGCTCCCCGGCCAGGGCACAGCCCCTGCACCCCTCCTGGGGCCCCTTCTCAGCTGGTGCGGCCCGGTCCGGAAATGTCCGCCTACTCCCCGCCCTCGGCACACCACCTTGGCCTGCCGGCTTCCTGCGATGGTTATCACCGCCCCAAGCCACAAACCTGGGGGTCACTTAGGGTGCACCTTGGCTGCCGCGGGGCCTGGTGGGCTGCGTCAGCACCGAGACAGACTAAAAGCCAAACCCAAAGGAGATGCGGACGGGGGAGGCGCGCGCCTGGCAGGGGGGAGAAGGGGTCTGGGGCTTCTGGGGAGCTGGGGTTCTGCGATGTCAGTGGGAGATCAGGGCTGGCCCCGGAAGGGCTTGGAGAAGCGGGGTGTCGGGGGGCCCTGACTGGCAGAGGAGGAGCAGCAGGTGCCAAGGCCGTGGGGTGCGGGGCGCAGAGACGGGGCTCGCGGCGCCTGGGGCAGAGGCCCGTGGCCGGCGGGGGCAGGCGGGCAGCGCACCGCGAAGTCCCCAGCTGGCACCAGCTCCGTCAGCCCCGCTCGGCCCCGCGAGCCCTGCTGGGGGCCGCCCGGGTCTGTGGGGGGGTCATCGGCGGCCCCTCCCTCCGCGACGGGGCAGGCGGGCCAGGCTGGGAAGGCGCCACGTCCACAGCGGTCGCCTGGGCCGGTGGGGCGAGCGGGCGGCTGCGCGTGGCGGTCGGGCAGCCGGAGCGGATGGCGTCCCGGTGCGGACGTGGGGGCCGCCGGCGGCCGAAGCGCACCCCTGGAGCCAGCTCCCTGGCACCTCGCTGGCGCTGCCGCGCTGGGGCGGGGCCTCACCGGTGGGACGGGTGAGCGCCGGGACCTGTGAACACACGGGGGAGAAGGCATGTTTCGGGGTGCCCCTGAGATCCTGGGAGGCCCCGACACTCTCGCCCTCGGGCTGGGGTGCTTTGGGCCCACCCTGACCCCTCAGAGGGCACCTGGAGCTCAGCCGTGGAGGGGGCCGGAGGCCCTGGGGGCCGCACCCGCACCCCCCCCCTGCACAGACCTGTGCTCTGTCCCCTCCGGCCCCCGCGCCCCGGCCAGGCCACCCCGGACCCGGCCTGCGTCGGCCCAGGCCTCGCCGCCCAGCACAGCCGCACCCCTGGTCGGTGGGGCCTCTGCCCTGTACCCTCCTGGACGTCTGGGTCAGCCGGGGGCCCCTCCGCACCCCACATTCTCCGCCCTACTGCCCCCAGCACTGGCACCTGACCCCGCACTCCTGCTGCTGCCCTGGGCGGCTCCCCAGTGCCCCCCAGTCAGAACAGAGTCTGCTGGGGTGCTCCCAGGGGTTTGGGCGGGAGCAGGGGTGCAGGCGCAAAGCAGTGGGGCTCCTCTCTGCTGTGTCCCCCACCTGTGCTAAGGGACCCCGTCCCCCAGGCACAGCTGCCTGAAGCAACCCCCGGGGTGCCTCTGTGGACGCCCAGAGCACCCGCGCCCCCACTCCCCCGCACGGACCAGCAGCGTCCCCCGTACCTGGAACTCTCCAGAAAGCCCCCACTCTGCTGAACCCGTCCAGGGGTGTGGCTGCAAACTGGAGGGGCTGGGAGCCTCCAAGCCCCTGGCCGAGGGGGAGGAGGCCGGCAAACAGCCACCGGAGGCTTTGAGGGCGTTTGCGCCCGAGAGCCCTTGATGTGGAGATGGCCCCCCACCACCTTGCCCTCCCGGCTGGGGGCAGACCCGGATTCCTTCCCAGCCGCCCACACCCCCGCCCACCCGTCAGTATGCACATACCCGTCTGGGGCGCCCCAATCCACAGACCAATCAAAGGGCCCTTCCCACCTTTTGCCTGGCTTCCTCCGGACAGCTATTTGTTTAAAACGACTTCCTCAGGGGATTTCCTCTCTAAAAGAGACTCCTCTCCATTTTAAAGGAAAATGACCCCTATTCCCCGTCCTTAACCAATTTCTGCCAGGCCCTTAATGAGAGCCGGGATTGCAGCTGGCTCCTCGGCTCCCCGCCCCTCTCAGGTCTGCAGCGGCCCTTGGGGTTCTGGGCAGTCTCGTCGGGCGCTGCCCCTGGGTCCGCGCCCCTCCCACCTGCCCACCGCCCCTCCGCTGAGAGCTGGGGCCGGGGCCCTGGCAGGTGTGTCCTGCCCCAGCGCCGGCCCCGGGCTCACAAGCGCACGAGGAAGAACAAACCCTCCAGCGCAAATTTAAAATATCCAGCGACGTTCAGCACGTCCTGTGGATAAATCCGCTGCGTTTTCCACTGAGTCAAACGAGGGCCTCAGCCGGCCAGGTCCCCGCGGCCTCCCGGGGCAGGGCTGGCCGGCAGGGGGCAGCCTCTGCCCTGCCCCAGGGAGCCTGTCCCGCTCCGGGGCCTGTGCCAGCTGGGAGCGCTGGCTACGAGCGCCCTGTCCCTGAGGGTCAGCAGCGCGGCCAGCCTGCTACCGTCTCTGCCCCGCACTCTGGCCGTGGGGTCCAGGCCGGGGACCTCGCGGGGGCCTGTGTGCCCCGTCCTGGCCGCCCCCTTTCATCCCGGCCTCCTCCGTGGTGGCCGTGGGTGGGGTGGGCAGCGGCGGCCGGGCCCCAGGCGCAGAGGCTGCAGACAGGCTGGACAAGGCGCAGCGCAGCGGCAGGCCCTGGAGGGACGGGCCGGGACTCAGGCGTCCTGGTTGCCGGAGCGATCCGGAAGCCCAGTGCCCGTTTGCGCTGAGCGGCGAGGACGCGCGTGGCCCCGCCTGCCCTCGTCCTGCGGGCTCGTGTCAAGGCAGCGCGTGTCCAGCGCAGGGCACCTTCGGGAGAGTGGGCCCCTCGGGTGCGGTGTCGGGGTCCCGCGTAAGGGCCTGGCGCGCTCGAGGCCTCCCAGCCCCCGGGCCCGTCCGCCCGGCCCCGCCCCCGACGCGCCCGTCCTGTGCCTGCTCAGCCGCCGCCGGGAGCTGGGCGCGGGGGCGCGCGGAGCGGGCGGCGCCTGTGGGCCCGAGCGGCCGCATCGCGGCTCTCAGCGGGCGTCCCCGTGGACTCCGCTCCGCTGGCCGCCGCGGGGGCCTCGGCTCGGCGCGCCCCAGCGACCCTCGGCTCCCTGGCCGTGGAAGGGGGCGCACTTCCGTGGGGTCCAGCTGGAGCTGGGGCCCGGGAGCCCGCAGTGCCGGGCTCGCCACGGGTCGCCGCGGCCCCTTCGGTGTTTCCCGCTGACCGGGGCTTCTCGGCCGCGAGCCGAGGCCCGGGGGACCTGCCTGGGGCGGACACGCAGCCGGCTGAGACCCGTCAGGTCAGCCTGTCCAGAGTGGAAAAATAACCGTGACTGGACGCTGATTCTGGCGGCTGGCTGCACGCCGCGGAGAGCCTGCGGGATCAAAATGGCGCTGGGGCGGGAAAGCCAGTGGAGCTTCCTGAGACTGCGGTTCCAATCAGAAGGGCACAGCCTGCGCCGCCAAACAGGGCTGCGGGTCAGAACTGAACCGAAGCAAGGGAGACGCGGGCCAGCTCTCTGACCGCGGCCGCACCCGCCTCAGGACGCGCCATCCCGGCCTTGGGGTCCGGCCACGCCTGCGGGCTCCGGGGTGTCGCTGGCAGGCCGCGTCCGCTCGGTGCTCGGGCTGGGGCCAGCGCTGCGGCTTCAGCTCGCCTGGTGGAATCTGGCGCCCGCTGGGTGGGCGGCTTGGCCGCCACGGGCCCTGGCCAGGCGGGCGCGTCTGGGGTCCCGGTGAGGCGCCTGCCGTGTGCCTCTCAGTGGCCTTGCGGGGACGGGCTTCGCCGCGGCCACACGTGCGCTCGCTGGCAGGATAAATGTTCACCTGGACTTTATGGGCTTTCTCTGCTGTCCACACGGTTGGGTGACCCCACACCCGGCTTGTGTGTGTGGCTGTGGCTTATAAGATGCGGGCACCGTGCGCGTGGACGTCTTTCAAACTGCTGTTTTCTGGCCAGTTCTAACAAGGTGCCCGCCATTTCCCAAGCCCGGGCAGGTCCGCGGTAAATGACGCTGCGAGAGGCCGGCGTGGCAGTCTGGGCAGTCTGGGTGCGCTGCCGCGGGCGGGCTGCCCCCAGGCCTGGCGGGGCCCTGGCAGACCCGCTGTCCTGCCGCGCAGCACGTCTGCAGAGGCCGGAATCTGGGCGCCGCCCGTTAGTTTGGAGGCCGACCAGCGGAGCACTTCGGGTGCCCCCGCCCCGCCCCATTCCAGAGGGCCAGAGGCGGGAGGCGCGGAAGGGGCGGGCGGGGCGGGCGGGCAGGCAGATCGGGTGGCTCAGGACCCCGTTTACCCCCTGACAGTCCTGGGGTCCAGATGTCTGAAATCGAGGTGCCGGTATCTGATGGCCGAAGAGGCTGAACAGAGACGCGGCCGCAGGGAGGAAGAGCCCGAGGCCCGAGGCCGCTCCGGCAAGGAACCCACCTTGCCCCGTCCCGGCCTCAGGAGCTTCGGGCTGGGGCCGGCTCTGTGGCAGGACCCGGACGGAGGAGGGTCCCACCAGGGCTGGGGCGGCTCTGTCCACGCAGCAAGTCCCCAGGCCCCCTGCCCGCCCCCGGGGCCTGGAGAAACGGCCTCTGCAGGGCGGCCGCGGTCCAGGGAGGGGCGGCCGGGAAGGCAGAGCCCGGGGCGTGAGCCCTGACCGCAGACCCGCCTGGGCTGGACACTCCGGGAGGGGCCCCTGCAGCTGCGGCCTCTGCCTGTCCAGCCGGCCAGGGGAGGGTGGTGGGGAGGACACTCTGGTCTCCAGGCCCGTGAATCAAATGGCTCTGCCCAGAGCCGCCCCGACCTTTGACCCAAGCTAGTTGAGGAGGCTTTATTTATTTTTAAAGATTTATTTTTATCTATTTATACACGCAAGAGCTGGGGTGCAGGCCAGAGGTACTAGGGCGAGAGGACTCCCCAGAGACAGAGTGGGGAGCAGAACAGATCCCCTGAAATCCACTGCTGAGGGGAGCAGCGGGGAGACAGGAGGGGTCTGCTGCACCCTGTGGGAAGCTCCCTGGCTGGGGATCGAACTCGTGCCGCAGTGGCTGCAACAGGTTAATAGTGCTTAACCCCTTAATAGAGACTTAACCCCTGCGCCCCCAGGGAGGCCCTGAAGTGTAGTTTTCAAATAGTCAAAACGTGGCCCCCACACACAACACAAGCAGTCTGACGTTTGAAACTGAAGCACATATATTTAATAATAAAATTATTACTTATTTTTTATTTTATGATAAAATTATTACTATAAAATCTAAAATTTCAGATTCAGAAGGAACTGCAAGGGCACCTAACCCAGCTCACTTAGAGTTTAGCCTCAGGACCAAAAATGTTGCTTTAGAATTAAAAATGATAGAATATATGTGCCTGTGCTCTGTTACAGATTATGCTCTGTGACTGTTACGTTCCATGGCATATTACGTCATAGGTATGTATGTTATAGAAAGTGTTATGTCATATTATATAATGGAGATTTTATGCTGAGTGCACGTATTTCTGGTTCAGGGAAAATAATAGGGTGGGGTGATTCTCCTGTCAAAGCTCAGTGACGTGATCTCTGGTCAGGTGTGACGCCCGGTCAAGGGTGAAGACAGGCTGGCCGGCTCATGGACAAGGCAGCTGGACAGACGGACCGCAGAGGCCCAGGGCAGCGTCCTTGGCGAGGGCGACTCGGGCCTGGCTGCGCTCTGGTTCTTTCCGTGCCCTTGGTGACGGTGACCGCGTGTGCCGCCAGACAGATTTATGACTAAGTACCTCCTGGGGGGCCTCACCGCGGGCACAGAGCCCCTCGAGTCGCTCGGCTCACGGCCGCGCTGGACCTCAAACCACTTTCCCACATACTTTCTAAAATGCTGAAGACACACAAGCCTAAAAGGCGGGTCTGTTCAAAGCTCCTTTGCACAGTAAGTTCATTAGCCGGGCGCTGTGTGTGGTCCAGGGCGAGGTGGAGGCCAGCCTCCCCCTGGGGCCTCCGGGAGCGCTGCGGCCCCCGCCCGCTGACCGCTGGGGGTCGCTGCTGCAGGCCTGAGGCCACCCAGGCGAGGCCGCCGCTGGCGGGATGGAGCCGTCAGAGAAGTGCGAACCCCAGACCGCGGGCGTGTCCACCGCGCGCAGGGGCTAAGGGCAAGGCCACGGCCCGGCTGGACGAGCCAATGCTACTTGGAGAAGCGAGAGGAGCAGGGAGGAATGTGGGTTATTCGAGCGGACCAAGTTGGGGAGCCGCTATCGGCAAGGACGCGCGGGAGCGCGGTGCGCACGCCCCTCGGTCGCGCTCGGCCAGCGGCCCTTTACCTTGGAGTTGGAGGCGCCCCCGCCCCGGCGGTTTCCCTGCGCCTGGAGACGTGAGAATGTGCGAGATCACAGAGCCCCGATTTTCTTTTCTCTTCCCCAGTCCTCTCATTGAGGGTGACGGTAATTGCGGCTTCTAATGGCACAGCTGGAAGGGGCCGGGAAGGCCGGTTTACGGCCTGCCAGCGGGGCTCCGGGCGGATTGGGGCCCGCGCTGGTTCCCGCGGGCGGCGCCCCGCTGCGCGCTCATTAGCGCCCACTCTCCTTGATGGCTTCCTGCGGCTGGGTGTTTACTTGTCATTTGTTTTCGCCTTTGTTTCCCAGCTCCCAAAGCACACTCTGGCCCCACTTGCTTCCCTACTTACAGTTTCTGGGGCTCATCCTGCCTCCCTCGCACAGGGGAACGCCCCCCGCGACCTAGTCTCTCCCTGGGGGAACAGGCCTGGCTTGGCTGCAAAACCCTGGCCAGGCCTTCTGGCCACCCCAAAATTGCTAAAGGGGAGTCCTAAACGCTCTCCCTGTGAGAACCACTCCCTTGTGGGGCCCCGGCCCCGCCCGCCGCGGCCTTTGTTCTGGGGTCCCCTCTGCCCAGAGTGGGGTGAGACCCGCCCAGAGCAGACCCGCGCTGGGGCCGGGTGGGCGCGGGGCCAAGTCTTCCGCTCGCACGCCCCCGCTTCTCCTGCACCTTCGTCTCCAGACCCGCGTAGCGCCAAGGAGTTTGTGCAAAAAGGAGGCTCCTCGAGCAGATGTGAGCTGCACGTGCTTCAGAGGACACCCCCGCCCCCGAACTGAACAGGGGAATTCCACACGCAGATGTGCCTTCCCTGCCCCGCTGCAGGGTTCCCGGCGGCCCGTGATGAGTTTACAGTGTGGGGGCCTCTAGGTCTCCCTGTGAAAAGGAGAGAGAATTAGAAATCGAATTTTAAGCGAAGGTGTCTTATCTGATTCCCTCTTGGTCTCTCAGTCTGCACCCCCTTCCTCTCCCGGGGCGCCCATCCCCACCCCCTCCCTGAGACCTGCCTTACTCTACCTGCTGTGAGCATTTAAAAGAAGGAAGGGGGCCTCCCTGGTGGCGCAGGTGTTAAGCACAGCACCACAATGCACCACAACACGAGTTCGATCCCCGGCCAGGGAGCTTCCCACAGGGCACAGCAGACCCCTCCTGTCTCCCCGCTGCTCCCCTCAGCTGTGGATTTCAGTGGATCCGCCTGTTCTGCTCCCCACTCTGTCTCTGGGGAGTCCTCTCACCACCCCACGCTTCTGGCCTGCACCCCAGCTTGTATGCATAAATAAATAAATCTTAAAAAAAGTAAAAGGAAGGAAGAAAACAGTCTGCCTCCCTTCTGGTTGCCTGCTTTACTTTTTTGAATAGAGAGGAACCCCCAGAATCCAGATTTTCAAAGGTGTAGTGTTACTTTCAGGGTCAGTTACTACTGAAAGTGAATAACCTTTCCTGACTGGGCAGCACCCAGCTGCCCAGGGCCTGACGGACGCCCTTAGCTACCCGCTGTATGGACAGGCCCCTGCACGGCCTCTGCACCGCCCCCTACAGGTGGGGTTTAAGCTGCAGTGACCTGACAGGGTGTGGAAGAAGAACAGAGCCACCCAGGGCTTTGGGAAGGCTGAGTGAGGAGAAAGCTGGTGCGGTGGAAATCAAAGGGCTCCAGAAATGAAATGTAGAGCTCTGTATTCTTGCTGGTTTTCTTCTGGAGCTTAAAACACATGTGACCCTTTTAGCATTTAATTCTAGGACATCAAGTTACAGGATGTGTCATAGTTTAATGTTACGGAAGACTATTTTATTCAAAATTTAAACTTTTTATTTTATTTATTTATTTATTTTTAAAGATTTATTTATTTATGCATACAGCTGGGGTGCAGACCAGAAGTGGGGAGCTGAGGGGATTCACCAGAGACAGAGTGGGGAGCAGAACAGGCGGATCCACTGAAATCCACTGCTGAGGGGAGCAGCAGGGAAACAGGAGGGGTCTGCTGTGCCCTGGGGGAAGCTCCCTGGCCGGGGACCGAACTCGTGCTGCAGCGGTCATAGCCTGAGACTGACCCCTGGGCCACCAGGGAGGCCCTATCCTGCAGGTCTTTAATGTTGTATTTAGGTCGGGATTATTCATTGCTTAAATTAAATACTCGTTTCAGAGGTGAGAGTCTGACAAGCAGCTCTGGGGTCTCACTGTCTGCAGAGCCGACCTCGCAGACGGGCCACTCCCGAGTGAGGGGAGAGTGACTTGCGGCCGCAGGCCCAGAGACGGGGAGGAGCCCAAGGAGGAACGCAGATTGGAGAGGAGGAAAAGGCGGTGCTGACGGAGGCCCTGAGCCGGCGGGCCGGCGGGATCTGCGGGCCGGGCCGGCCCGTGTCCGGGTCCCCGCGCCGTGTCAGGCGTGTGGCGGCGTCAGGTCTGGGCTCGTGGCTCAGGACGTGGGGCGATGGTCCCTGACGGCGTGTGCGTGCCCCTCCCTCTCGCTGGTCCCACATCTGCCCCCAGCGGCATCTGCGCCAGCCTGAGGGAGGCCCTGGCCGCTGCGGGGCCTGGGAGGAGGTGAAGCCGCAGAGCCTGGGTGCAGGGGGAGCTCCCGCACCTCACCCTGGGGCGTCTGTGCTGCCGGCTCACTGCGGGGCGGGCTGGGGGCCCCTCTGCAGAGCCCCAGGCCGGTGGTGCCCTCACACCCACCGCTACATCACCAGGAGACACCTCTAAGGATGGGGGCTGTCCGGGCCTTCCTGGCAGCGCAGGGGTTAAACCAGCCGCTGCAGCATCCGGGGAGACCCCCCCAGGGCGCAGCAGACCCCTCCTGCCCCTCGCAGCGGGTTTCAGTGGCTCTGCCTGTTCTGCTCCCCCTCTGTCTCTGGGGCTTCCTCTCACCCCCGCACCCCTGGCCTGCACCCCAGTTCCGTGCGCACCAGGAAACAAACCTTTAACCAAAGCGAGCCGTTGAAGTGCGCCGTGCCTGCGCTGCGTGTGGCGGCTCTCATCAGGTTCCTCTCTGGGCAGCTGCCGCCGCGGGTGTCGAGCTGCTTCCCACGGGGAGTCGCTGGCCCGGGCCGGGAGGGGGCGCTGCCGCCGGTCTGGGGCCCGGTCAGGGCTGGGCTGGGCAGGGCCACACCCGGGCGTGAGGACACGGAGTCTTGGCCGCGGGTGGGGTGTGGGGCCCTGTCTGCCCCTTCGTGGGCGTGCCTGACGCGGGCGGGGCTCCCGCAGAGAGGACAGCAGGGGTGGCCGGGGGCACTTCCAGGCGCGGTCAGTGTCCCCTGCTCCGGCGTAAGCTCAGAAACGCCCAGCTTGGAAACCAAAGCGAACGAGCAGACACCCCGCCCCGGAATCCAGGCTGCGGAGGCGCAGGGAGCCGGGGGCTTTGGGGCAAGGCCGCCTCGCTGGAGAGCTGGAGAGCTGGGGGCTTTCTGCACATGGGCCTCGGGACCCCAGGTCCCCACAGATCTGGGGCAGATTTGGGGGGCTGAAAGCAGAGCATGGAAGCTGGCCCCTTCTGGCAAGGAGAGCTGGCTGCTCCGTGGCATCTGGAGACGCCACTCGACCGGCGGTCCACCGGGCTTGGAAGACTCGAGGGGTGCGAGTCCTCGCCTTGGGGTGCTCGCGTCTGTTCACACTCACATTATTTCATGCTCCAGTGAAGTGCTTGCGTGCACTTCACGTTAATCCCGAGTAGCTCAGAGACCGGCCCAGAGATGGGGGGGAGTTATAAAGAAGTAGATTTCAGGTAACACGAGGGCACTTTTTTTTTTTAAGATTTGTTCTTATTTATTTATGGATGCAAGAGCTGGGCTGCAGGCCAGCGTGCGGGGGTGAGAGGACTCCCCAGAGACAGAGTGGGGAGCAGAACAGGGGGACCCACTGAAACACACTGCTGAGGGGAGCAGCGGGGAGACAGGAGGGGTCTGCTGCGCCCTGTGGGAAGCTCCCTGGCCGGGGGTCGAACTCGCCCCTGCGCCCCCGGGAGGCCCCTGAGGGCACGTTTTGTGATGACTCAGGTGTCTGTCCTGGGGAACCTGCGTGCGCCCTCTGAAGGCCCCCAGCCAGCCCCGCCCCGCCCCCGGGGACGAGGGTCACGAGAGGCTCCCTCCGTAGACGCTGATGTCGCCCCCATTCGAAGCCGCAGAAACCTAAACACAAAGGGCGACCAGAAGGCAGGAGGCAGGAACAGTGCGAGAATAAGCCGCAGCGCCCCGGGGCGGGGGCCCAGGTAGGGCGCTCACTGGGGCGGCGCAGAAGCGAGTCGTCGCAGCTCGAGGGTGCGCCGCCACGGCCGCCACGTCAGGAAGCCACAGCCGCACCCGCGCAGGCCGCCGGCCGCCGGTCCGCAGTGCTGGAGCAGACATGCGCCCCCAGCCTCCCCCCAGGGCGCACATGAGCCGGAGAGTCCCGCGGGCCGAGAACCCCTCCCTGCGGGCAGCCCCGCGCGGCCAGCGCCGCCGAGTCCACACCAGGGCCCTCGCCGGCCGCAGAGCCCCAGGTCTGCAGGGGCGCACAGAGGAGCCCTCCTATGCCAGTGAGTATCAGCCCCCCAACTCTGCGTCGAAATCTATGAACAACCTAAAGGCCATTTAAGAAGAAACCACAGATCAGTGTCTCTCGGAAACATCAGCAAATCAAACCAAAGATGTTCGGGTCGGACTACAGCCCGGGGCGGGGCGGGGCTCCGGGGGTGGACGGATCCGGCCCCAGAGCTGCGGGTGTGCGCAGGCGCCTCGCGGACCTGGGCCGGGGCCGATCGGTGGGCGAGAACCGCGGGGCCAACACGGCGCCACTCCTGGCCAAACGCCCAGTGAGGCAGAAATAGAGGGAAGCTTCTGGGCTCCGTGACGCCTCCGCCCAGCCCGCAGGCGGGTCCAGCCTGGTGGAGAGAGGCTCTTGGGGGCGCCTCTTCCCGCCGCTGGGGCCGCTGGGGGGACGGGAGCCGGAGCCTCATTCCCACATCAGCTTATTCGTAGGAAGTCGGCAAAGGCTGAGAAGACCCTCCCGGCACCAAACGGGGACACCCCAGGTTCGGGGCGTTCGCGCACCGACGCTCCTGGCGCGCGCGTGCGGCCGGGGCCTGCGCGCCTCCCTCTCAGCTTTGCGGCCCTGAAAAAGTTTAGTAAAGCGAGACAGCTCAGGGCAGGTCCCCCAGCGCGGGCAGGAGGCGCCCGGGGGAGGGCAGCTTGGGGCTGGGCTGCCCCAGCTGCGAGGAGGCCCCTTTCATCTGGCCGGGTCGGGCAGGGCTGTTTGCTCGGGGCCTCGGGACAAACACGTCTCTGACTCAGCCCTGTCACGGGGCGCTGACGGGAGGAGACTGTTCACAGAACAGTGAGAAAAATAAAACCGAAATGAGGCGAGACCCTTTCCCAACATGAAAAAAAGGCCCTGTTGAAATTAAATCCAGGAGGGAGTTCAGGCGACTGTGGGGACAGTTTGCCAACGGAGGGACGCGTGTGGACAGGGCTCTGGGGGAGGAGAAGTGGGCTGTGGGCGCGGGCGGGCTGGGCCCCTCCTCTTCCCTGAAACTCGTTGCCAAGCTACCGGCTCGGGGTGTGGCGGTGCCGCTGGGGGCAGCTGGGAGCCCGCAGCTGGCCAGCTGAGCCTCTAACACCTGACCCCCGCCTTGAGGAGCTGAGACCCCTGTGGGGGGGGCTGGGCCCCCTGGAGGGTCTCCACAGAGCCGCACCTGTCCGTGGAGGAGGGGCCAGCCGCCCTGGGGACCAGGACCCCAGTCCTGGCAGCCCCGCAGGCGGCGTCGGGCACGTAGGCGTGTTTCCATCTTAGGGCCCGGCTGTCTGTGTCCACAAGCCCGAAGGACACTGTCCAGTGCAGGACCCCTCCTGTCCTCAAGCACTTGCTGTGGGCGACGCCCTCCGCCCCGTGGGCCCAGCGCTCGCTGGGAGCCAGGCCTGGCCCGAGGAGGCCTGGAGCTCACCCCAGGCCGCGCGGGGCCGGCCCAGCTGGGCCTCAGGCTGTCGGCCACCTGGGAGCCCGGCGCAGCCCCCCAGGCCCCGCACTGCAGGGCAAGCAGGCCGGCCTGGGCAGGGACAGGACTGGGTCCCTGGGATTTTTCCTTTTTCTGGTTGGTGAACTAAAAGGTGGCAGCCCTCAGGTTCCAGTACGCGGGCGCGCCCGCCGGGGAGCCGCCAGGAGACGCTCTGCCCGGTGCTGAGCGGGACACCGCAGAGGACCGTGCTCTGGCCGCCGCTGGCTTCCTCGCACCACGTCTCATGCACATGTCCCGACTTTCGATGGGGTAAAGTGACTCGCGCGCCATAGAAGCCGCACTGCAAACCGGAGTGAGGGTGTTCTGTTTTTATTCAGTGAGTCACATCACACTTTGTTCCGGCACTGGCCTGGGGGAGATGCCGTCGGACCGGGCGGCAGGTGCTGAGGCGAGCCGGGCGGGCGGGGCTGGCGGGCCGTCCTGAGTCCAGAAAGGGCACCTGTGAGCTGCTGCCGTTACCGGAGGTGAGCAGAGAGCGACCCCACTGTGTGCTGGGCGGATTTGTCTTTTAAAACATAATGCAATTAAATATTTTTGACGTCTCTTCTGGATCTCCAGTGCTGAACTCTTTCCTTTAATTGTCTTTCTTTGGGGGAAGTGGTGTCTTGCCAGCTAACAGCATGCATGTAATCTATTTGCAGAGTAGCAGCTGGCCAGGGTCGGGCCTAACGACAGAAGCTTAACCCCTGGACTTGCAGATCAGCGGGGCCTGGATTTGGGGAGGGTCCCTCAGGTTTGCACTGGAAGGAATGAGAGGTTCTCTGGACATCAAAAGTGAAAAGACAAAATAATCACATTCTGTTAAGGTGCAGTCATTTGACCTTAATAATTTTAATGAATCTGAGACTGAAAAAAATGCCAGTTCAGTTTTTCTGGCTGTTACGTTTGTGGGTCTGTGCTCTGGGCGGCCTGGAAGCGTGTTGGGGCATTATGAGAAACAGAAATGGTGGCGTCTGCTAATACTGGGTTTTATTATTACTAAATCGCTAATATTCACATAAAGGAAAATGTTAAGGACCAAAGTTTGTTTTGCAAAAAAATTATATAAAGTAGCAGCACATATTGGGCGTCTTAGTCCACGGGGGCTGTTCTTACCTGCTGAGAATCCAGGCAGTTGTAAAGACCAGAGCTTTTCAAACAGGACACCTTCCATCAGTCACCGTGTGTGGTGTGTGTGTGGTGTGCGGTGTGTGTGTGGTGTGCGGTGTGTGTAGTGTGCAGTGTGTATGGCATGTGTGGGGTGAGTGTGTGGTGTGTGGTGTGTGGTGTGCAGTGTGTGTTCTGAGTCTAACCGTGTAAGGTCCACTCGTACTCTGCTCCAGGTGCCATGTCCCCTCCGGGAGGCCTGCTCGGGCCTGGGGCGGTTGCGGAGCCCCAGGTTGTTCCTTCCCGCCTGCCGCCCCCCACGCGTCCTCCCGCGTCCGTGTTCCGTCGCCCCCAACGCCAGGAGCGCCCCGCGGCTCCGCCAGGTAAGTGGCGGGCGAGTCCTCGGAGAGGCCTTGGCGTTGGGGGCGCGTCTGGAGCCGTCGGGGAGAAGCCGGTGCGCGTCTCCCCAGCGTCCGGGGGCCCGCCACGGCTGCGCCTCTGAAACCCCCGCGCCGCCGCAGACCGCCCACGGGGCGCGCGTGCACTCGGGCTCTCCCGGGGGCGGCGGGGAGTGGGCGCCCACGAGGCGGGTCTGGAGCTGGAGTCGGCCCCAGGGGCTTGGTGGCGCCAGTTAGGGGCGCGCCCCGCGCCGGCCTGCGCAGCTGGTGGTGGCGCGCTCGGGCGCCTGGTCGCGCGGGGTGTGAAAGATGTCCCAGCGCGAGAAAGTGTCCAGCGGCCGGGACGACCAGGCGAGCAGGCTGCCGCGTCCCCGTCTCCGGCTGCCGCTGCCGCTGCCGCGCCCCACCTTCCCTTCACCTGCCCTTCGCCCGCACCCTGACTTCGGTCCTCGAACGGGGAAGAAACGGTTTAGAGTTAATTTCTGCGGAGCGTTTCCGGGGGCGCCAGCGTCCAGCCCTCGCTGGTTGGGAAGCGGGGCGCCCTCCAGGCCGGTCCCGTCCGGCTCCGGCGGAAGCTGGGGGCCCGCAGGGCCTCTCCCCGCTTTGCCTGCGGCTCCGGGCTCGTCCAAGCAGCTTCCTCTCCTCACGTCGTAAAATGGGAGAGGAAAGAGGCGGCTTGGAGGAGGCAGAGGTCGAGGACAAATGACTCTGTCCTGGGCGCTCACGCAGTAAACAGCCTCCAGGGCACTTAAAAAATCTGCATTTTGTGGGTGTCACACGGAGGCCCCTCCCGCCATCTGTTCTTTGCGTCTGAGTGTCCCTTTGAACATTTGCCTCGGCTTGTAAATACTTGAGTTTATTTCACGGCCTCGGCGGCCATCTTGCCAGCGGCGCTCGCGTCCTCCCGGGGAGACCTGCGCTGTCTGCGGCCTGGCTCCCCTGGCCAGCCCGGGGCGTTAGGCCGGGCGCCCGGCCGGAGTGAGGACTGAAGCGTCTTCAGCCTGGGTGACCCTTCCAGACGGGGCCCCCTCGGATCCCACCTTCCAGCCCCCGCAGACCCGAGGAGGGAGGAGCGCCCCCAGCCGCCTGGAGTCCACTTCCCGCGGGGTCTCACGGGCTGACGCTGGCCCGAGGGTGTCCTGATTCCCCCCAGTGCCCACGGCCCGGGGACCCCCACCCCCTGCTTCTCTCCGGGCTCTGTTCCACGAAGGGGAGTGCCGCCGGCAGACGGGCCCTCTCTGCGCCGCGCGGGAGGGGCCCCTCCCATGCTGGGCTTTGACGTGATGAAGCTCGGGGTCCCCGCGTGGGGGGAAGCCGGGGTCCCGTCCGCGCATGGATCTCGAAGCAGCCCCGGCGCTGCAGGGGCCGGCGGAGGCCTCGCGAGGCCTGTGGCTCCTACAAGGCCCACCCCTTGGTGACTAGGGCGAAGCTGAGTGCGCCCCAGCGGGTGTGTGGTGCGAGGAGACCCCAGAGCTGAGCGCGCCCTGGCCGCAGCGCTGGGTCCCGCTCCCCGGGGCCCCACTGCTCCCCAGCTCGGGGGGCTGAGCCGGTTCCTGTTTGCGGCCTCGGCCCTGCCCTGGCCCTCGGCCTCTTGCGCCGCCCCGCGAGCTCTCCAGCACCCCCTCGTGCCAGCCCCGCCGGCCTGCGCCCACGCTGCTCAGCCCGCCCCCGTGCCCCAGGACTCAGCCCCCCGCCCCCCGCTGAGCATCTGGCCTGAGGCAGCTTTGCTCAGGCGCCTCTCCTCGAGTTTCTCTGCGGGCGTGTTCTGTGTCTGAAGAAATGCCGGACACTGGACGGATTAGTGACACCTGAGGGAAGTCCCTCGGAAATGTTATTTCTTGGCGATGTTTTTCACCTGCTTTGTTACCGTTTCCGAGCGACCCAGGGAGGTAAGTGAAAGTGACTTCACTGTGCTTGGTCAGGCCCAGCGACACGGGTGCGGGGTCCTCTGCCAGGGCGTCCACTGCCCGTGTCCTCGGCTTGCCCACCTGCCCAGACTTGGCCGGGGCGCGCTGACACTTCACCCTAGCCCCCCCCATTCTCTCAGCTTTAAGGGGCAGCCGGCCGCGAGGGCCTGGAGCAGGCTGTGGGCCAGTCCCAGGGGGACCCTGGAGACGCCTGAGGGCACGGGGGCTGGCCGGCCCAGCTGCCCCAACAGCCCTCCGTCATCCTGCCCTCGGGGGTCTCCGGGAGCACTTCACCGGGACGCAGCCCTGGGGCCCACCCTTTTCTCTCCCACCACCCCAAGCCTCGCCTTGCTGGGGTGGGGATGCGTCGCACCTCTGGTCA
This sequence comes from Scalopus aquaticus, assembly GCA_004024925.1. Lineage (NCBI taxonomy): Eukaryota > Metazoa > Chordata > Mammalia > Eulipotyphla > Talpidae > Scalopus > Scalopus aquaticus. The sequence goes on along the minus strand of PVIJ01013213.1, from coordinate 14,437 downwards.
GTGGCCTAGCCTGCACGGTCCACGGTGCCCAGAGGGAGAGGACCCGCAGCCTCAGCCCGGGCCACCCGCGCGTCTGTGGCGCCCCAGCTCCCCAGCGCTGATGGGGTCTCTCCTGCGGGGCGGAGCCTCTGCCCTCTGCCCTGAATGAGGCCTGGGGTGCGCCCCCCCACCGCCCAGCCCCTGCGCCCTGACCACCGCGGTCTCCGGCGAGGGGCTGCTGGAAGGCGCCTCCGTCTGGGAACACTTATGTCTCTGCTCAAAAGCTCCATTTCAGAGTGTCCCTCCCTCCCGGTGAAGAAACGCTGCTCACTCGGGGGAGTCGCCACCCCGCAAGCAAGGCCCCGTCCCCCCAACCCCGCCCCCACGCGGCTTCGCAAAGGGGCGGGGCGGAGGGCCCCCTGGGGCGCGGGTGGGGCGGTGCTTCAGTCTTAGGGCTTCGTCTTCCCGGGGTCCACTGTGCGCACCTCGGTCTCCTCCAAGAGCCCTTATTGTCTCAGATTCGCGGGGAGCGCTTGGCCTGCCCGCCGCCCCAGGCGCAGTCGGCAGGACGGCGGCCATCTGAGGGCAGCAGCGAGCCAAGCCCCCCCGGCCAAGGTCGCGCGGGCTGCGCTCGGCAGGTCGGGCGGCGTCTCGGCTGCTGCCGGCTGGACACGCCTCCCGCCGAGAAGGCCGGCCTGACCGCCCAGTTGGGGCCAGCGGGGGCGGGCGGACAGGCTTTAGCGGGACGCGCCACACGGCGGGGTTCTCGGTCTCACCTCCGGCGCTTCTCGCTCGCACGTTCTTGGCTTGACAGGAAAATGTCCGAGACCTCCAGGATGCGCCTCCCCGACGGCTGGTGTGGGCGCGGCCGGGCGCCCGCAGTTGTCTGCGGGGCTCTCGGGGGTGCCTCATGTCCGCCCTGTGCCGGAGCGGGCTCCCCACCCCTCGGGTCAGCTCAGTGACACAGTCGCAGAGTTCCTCTCACGGGTGTTCTCTCCTAACTGCGCTGCTGCTTCTGCTTCTCACCTTACTTCAATGAGAAGAAAGTAGCCTGCTGGTCGGGCGCGCAGCGGAAGGGGGCATGGTGCTGGGCCATTCGGAGCACACCCAGGCCAGGCGCGCCCCGTCGCTCCCTTGTTCCGGGGGCTAAGACGTGATTCCACATGGCACTGATCTGCCGCACTCGCATTTGACCCGAGGGTGAGGCTGGGCGCGCCCGGCTGGCAGGCACAGTCAGACGCTTGCTCCAGCCCGGCAGAGCTCTCCGTCTCCGGCCTCCACGCCCTGGAGGCTCTCGGAGGGCCTGGCGTGGGTGTCCTCCCGCACAGAGGGCTGAGAGGGTTTGTTTGATAAGGAAAGTTTCCGTCATGCTTCTCTGTTTCTTCTCCCCAAACGTCCTGCATCACTGAAAGCCTGTTTCCCTCAGTGTCCCCAGAGGCCATTCAGGAGCAGCTACTTGTGTCTGGTCGGAAGGGTTTCCTCCCGAACTTGCCCCGGGAAGGGTCTGGTAGGCCTCAAAGACGCGCTCGCTAGGCCCCCCTGGGCTGGGGTGGGGGTGGGGGTGGGGGTAAGCAGCCACCCACGTGTGCTTAAAAGTGATGTTATCTGCAGAAAGAATTAAAAATGCCTGTTCAGCACGAGTAGTTTATCGCCGTCAGGTGAGTGATGGAAAGGGCAGGTGTTTGCTCCAGGTGGAGACCGACGGAACGTGAAGTTCTGTCACACGTTTGTGAGGGAGCGCAGGCGTCATTCTGCGGCCTTGACTGCGCTCTGATGGCAGAATAAAGGTGCCTCAGTGACGCCTGAAAAGTTGTTTTGTTCTTCAATGAATCAATCTTCGGGTTTAGCTACATCAGAAACTCTGATTCTCACAAATACAGATTATTCAACGTAAATGAACATTTATTTTGACTGCATAAAATGTCTAGGTGAGAGGACATGTGGGGGGTGGGTTTGGTTCTATTCGAATGTTTAATGTACTGATTCCCCCACTAAGAAAAATCCTGCCTCATCAGCACTAAAGCCGGAGTCAGACTAGGTGTTTATTAAGCTGAATAAAACGGAGAACCCCGGGGCCTCCCTGGTGGCTCAATGGTTACGTGCTGCGCTGTGGAGCTGTCTGCAGCGCGACGAGAGTTCCATCCCCCCGGCCGGGGAGCTTCCCATAGCGCACAGCAGACCTCTCCTGCCTCCCCGCTGCTCCCCTCAGCAGTGTGTTTCCATCGATCTTTTTGCTCTGCTCCCCACTCTGTCTCTGGTGAACCCTCTCGCCGCCCCACACCTCTGGCCTGTGCCCCAGCTTGTATGTATAAATAAATCTTCAAAAAAAAAAAAAAGAACATTTAAAATACAGAGTCCCCCTGCATCTGGGGCCCCGGAACGTCCGGACGCTGGAAGGGGGTCGGGTTGGGAGCTTTTGTTTCTAGAGCCCCGGCCACCTTCTCTGCGCGCCTGTGCTGCCCCCAGAAACCTGCGGTGCCCCTTACTCCGCAGAAGCCACGGACCCGGCAGCGCCTGCTGGACGGCAGCATCTCAGGAATGTTGGTACAAACGCTTCTTGCTTTCCAGCTCCCGCTCTGGCACTGGAAGGGCTGCTTCAGTCCCGAGGGATGGGTTTTCTTTTTTGTGTACAAGAACTGGGGTGCAGGCCAGAGGTGTGGGGGGTGAGAGGGTTCCCCAGAGACAGAGTGGGGAGCAGAACAGGAGGATCCACTGAAATCCACTGCTGAGGGGAGCAGCGGGGAGACAGGAGGGGTCTGCTGCGCCCTGTGGGGAGTTCCCTGGCCGGGGATCGCACTCAGCCCGCAGCAGTGACAGCCTGAGACTGAGCCCTGGCCCCCAGGGGGCTCCCGAAGGATGGGCTTTCACTCCCAGTCTTCACAGAAATGTTTCCGTGGGTCCGCCCCAACGCCCCACAAGTTGCTGTAGAGTTAAATGTGGAACGAACAGGTGCAGCTATCAAACCAGACCTGAACTAGGAGCGTGCCGCGGAGAATGAGCGTGCCGCGCGGGCACCGTGGACGGGCACCAGGGATCGGAAGTCCCTGAGCGCCTAAGAGAGAGGCTTGGCTGCCCATCTAAAGGACGCGTTTATCCGCTGGGTGTCCCCACTTGTAAAGCACCGTCTTTGCGGGGAAACCTCTTTCTCGCTCTGTTCTCTCGTGCTGCTTTTCCTTCCCGCCCGCCCGCCGGCCCCCCAGGCCGGTGTGCACACACGGGGCCACACGGGCCTCGGCAGCCTCTGCAGTCCCCGAGGGGGTGCCCAGGTCTCGCTTTTGCATTACTTTATAGAAACGCATTTCTCAACCTGCCAGTGAAAACGACAGGGCAGCTGGAGGCTGCACTGCCCTCGGCTCTCTGCTGCCCCTCCTGTCCGCAGCCCTGACCGCAGGTGCCGGAGCTGTTCCCGCGGCGGGGACCACGGGCCGGGCGGCCGCCGCCACATGCTGGACACCACTGGACACCGCGGGGACCTGGCATCTCGCGAACGCACGTGGCGCTGAGTTGTGCTCCCGCAGGAGGGCGGCCGGCGGGGTCTGGGGGCTCTGTCTGGGCTCGAGGCGGTGGGGAGCCGTCCTCAGGGCGGCTGCAGGGGGCCGGGCGCTCCGCATGGGGGCGGGAAACCTTCACGGGCACCCTGGCCTCTCCCGCCCACACCTGCCTGGCTCCTGCTGTCATTTTATGGGCTGTGAGGAGGCAGGTTTGACGCCCGGAACAGCCCCGACAGCTGCAGACAGCCGAGACCCAGACAGTAAAATGTAAAGAGGGGGAGGCGGCGACCTTTGAAGTTGACAAAAAGCGTCGCGGTGACCACTTCCTCTTTCCCTTTTCAACTGGGGTCCCAGGTATGTTGAGGGCAGCTGTAGCCGTTTATAAGGGGACCCACCTCCTCCCCACACCCGGCTCCGCGGCCCTCGGCACGGGGCAGCCACAGCGGCCGGCCCTGGCCTGGGCAGGCGGTGGGGCCACCTCGCCCGGCGTCAGCCAAGGCCCGTTTCCGAGGCCAGCGTGGCCGAGGGGCGCTTGGGACGCGCCGTGCAAGGCGAAGGTCAGCAGGGCAGGCCCGGCCTGACCACCAGCCCTCCCGAGGCCCGTCGTCCACTGCAGAGCAGCCCCCGATCCTGGCCCCCACGGGAGAGGGCGGCCTCTCCTGGCCTCTTCTGCCCGATGCAGCGGCCAGAGCCACGTCCCCAGTGAGGCAGCCAAGTGTCCAGCACACACCCCGCAGGGCTGGGCCAGCGCCGGACGAGGGCGAGGAAGGGCCCTCTCGTTGGTGACCGCTGCTCACGTCGCCATCACGCCATTGTTTTAAAAAGATTTATTTATTGATGCACACAAGAGCTGGGGTGCGGGCCAGAGGTGTGGGGGTGAGAGGACTCCCCACAGACAGAGTGGGAGCAGAGCAGGCGATCGACTGAAGCGCACTGCTGAGGGGAGCAGGGGAGACGGGGTCTGCTGCGCCCTGTGGCTCAGCCTCAGGCCGCGACGGCTGCGGCAGCTCCGTGGTGCTCAACCCTGCGCCAGGGAGGCCTCGGCACTTCTTGGAGAGTTCTGTGTGGTCACAGACCCGCTCGCCGCAGACGCGCTCACTGCCATCTGCAGGCCAGGCCGGGCCGGGCCCCGGGGCTGTAGCCTTCGAAGCTGTCATGTCCCCACTCGGCGCAAAATGTGGCCCAGTCCCCGCTTTTGAGCCGTGCTCGGGTTGGAGGGGCCCGGCCCTGTGAGCACGATCGGTCAGCGCGGGCTGAAGGGGCCTAAGCACCTTGCGTTTCCCGGCAGGACCTTCTCTCGGCCGGCGGCGTGGAGGCAGCGCGGACAGCGGCAGGCCGCAGGGAAGGCTCCCCCGGCCCGAGGAGGTGAGCTGCGGTCTCGGAGCCCCCACTCCCCCTCCGGCACCGCCTTCCCCCAGGCGCGGAGGCGGCGCAGCTGCGAGCGCCCTCTGTCCTCTGTGCCCTCCGTCCTCAGCGCGAGGCTCCGGCCGGCCGGAGCGGAGGGATCCCCGGGCGTGGCTCCTCGGCCGCCTGCGCCTGCTGCGTGACGCTGCCCGGGCCCGCGTGGACCTCTCCAGGCGGTGAGTGGCCCCCGGTCCTCGCCTCACAGGGCACCCAGCAGCCCTGCCCGCCGGGCCAAGCGTCGGGCGTGAGGGTGGCCAGCAGGGGGCTTCAGGACGGCTCCTGCCGGGCAGCAGCCCCTTGTCCTGGCGGAGCAGAGCCGGCCACGCTCGCCGGTCCCCGGAGGCCCCAGGCTGGACGCACGCACGGCTGCGGTGGGCAGAGGAGGCAGGCGGGCAGACGGGCAGAGGGGCTGCGAGGCTGCAGGCCGCCTAGTCCAGCCAGTGGCCAGGCCCGGCGTGCCCTCCCGGCCCGTGTGTACAGGTCGGCCAGGCTGCCCCTCCCCTGGCTGGGCAGGCGTGCAGCATCACGCCGAGCTGGACCCTGGCCGCGGTCAGCCCTGAGCGCCACCACAGCCCCACACGGGTGCCGGGAGGGAGGCTGGGGGTGAGTGGCGAGTCCCCGCTTCGCGCGAGGGAGCGGTCCTGGGCGCCGGGGCCCGTCCAGCTCTGGCCTGGGCCCTTTCTGGTGAGAGTCCAGCCTCGTCCAGCCTCATCCAGGCGTCCGGTCGCGACAGGGAGGCCCTCGTCTGCCCTGGACGCCAGGCCTCCGAGCACGGCACCCACGCCCAGCACCCCACGCCCGCTGGCCCTGGGACGCCCCAGCAGAGAGGGCCGCGGGGCTGCGAACGTCCCTTCTTGTGTCCAGTTCGGCCCTGCCCTGAGCGTGTGGCCGCAGCCTGCGGTGCGCAGAGGCCGGGCCGTTTGGGAGCTTGAAGTGATCTTCGCTCCTGCTTTAATCAGTTCCGAGTGGGGGAAACGCTTCTCGGGAGGAGCAGGTCGGGGAGGGCAGCAGCGCTGCCCCTGAGGTGCCCCAGGGCCCTGGGCGGCGCCTGCTGCCGGGAGTGAGTGGCTTGGCGCCCCCGTTTGCTTCCCCCGGCGCTGCCTGGACAGGCTGCTGCAGAGGGGCGGCCGGTTCGCGGACCCGGAGCGGGAGGGCGTTGCCCGCAGTCTGGTCTGTGGGCGGTGGGCTCGGGCTCAGCGGGGGGGCGGGCGGCGCCGAGGGCGGGGGAGGGGAGACGTTTCCGCCTGGAGCTGGACTGGGGAGGCGGGAGGCGAGTTTGGCTCCAGGGGAATGAGCTGAGCCCCAGTCTCACTTAGGGCTAAGCGGGCCCCACACACCCGCCTCTCGGGGCGTGCCCTGCGCGGCCCCTCCCTCCGCGGGTCCCCTCAGCCCTCTCCACCCGCCCCCGCGCGGCCCCCCCTCCGCGGCCCTCCCCTGCGCCGCGCCCCCCTGCGCGGGCCCCCCTCCAGGCGCGGGCCCCGTCCGTGGACCCCACTGAGCCGCCCCCCCAGCCCCCCACCCCCGCGTGGCCCTGGCTGCCCAGCAAGGACACCCGCAGCCAGGGCAGAGGGAGGCGGCCCCTCCGCTGGGCCTGCAGAGAGGCCCCGCCAGGAGCAGCTGAGACATTTCCAGCTCCAGCGGCGCCTCCCCGCTGAGGCCGTGCCTAGCCCTGAGGGTGCCGGGCGCTGACGCTGCTTTCCAAGCTGGAGGACGCGCTCCCCGGCGAGTGTGGGCAGCGGGCAGTGCGGCCAGGGCGGCCGGAGTGGACGAGACCCGAGGACCAGGTGCCCTGCGCCCTCCAGCCCCAGACTTGGCCTCCCCTGCGCTTCCTGGGGCCCGACGGCCCGGCCAGCGGCCCTCTCGACTCCGGCCAGAGAGCAGGAGGCCTGCGGGCGGCTCCGGGGCGCCGGAACGAGAAAGAGAGGCAGAGGCCACGACTGTCTCGGGGAGACTCTGTGGAAGGCGGCCAGCTGGCCCGGCTCAGCGCCTGTCACTGTCCAGGGCCCCGGAGGCCCGAGCAGGGCGGGAGTCCACGCGCCAGGCCGCGAGCCCGCCCCTCCAAGGGGCCCAGAGCCCACGTGCTCTGCAGTGTCCAGTCTGCCGGTAGCCAGGTCCAGAGCGGGCCATGTCCCGTAACCCCTGCGGGCGCAGGGGCTGTGCGGCGCGCTCTGGGGCGGCGGCGGTCAGCTCCTCCGGGCCGGACCGTCCGCGCTGCTGTGGTGTCCGTGTGCACGCTGCTCTCGGCCTGTCCGGCGTGAGGGACGGACACGCCTGCGTGAGGCCACGGGGCTCCCGGACAGCTCAGCCCTCCTGGCTGTAGGAGGCCACGGTGCAGGGCGAGGACCCCGGGAAGCCAGAGGCTCCCTCCAGCCCGCCCGCCTCTGCAGGGGGCCAAGGAGGACGGCCCCCGGGCACCCGCTGCCCCCAGGTCACGCCCGAGGACAGCGTGCGGGGTGCCCAGGCAGGCGGCACGTGCCCGGGGCTCGTGCAGGTGGCCTCGGGGATAGCGCCTTGCTGGGCATGCGGCAGCACTCTCCAGCCAAAGCGCCCGGCCTCTGGGACCAGGAGGCAGGGGTGGCTGGCCGGTGTCCATGGTCCTGAAACGGCCTCCAGGCCGCAGCCGGCGCTGCATTTCTGCGCTCCGGAATCTGAAGGGTCCTCAGTGGGGGCTGCGGGTGGCGTGGTGGACACTGGTCGTGAGGCGGGCGCAGACTGCACCCACAGTGCTTGGGAGCCGCGGGGACGGCCGAGCGGGCTGGGCCTGCTGTGGGGTGCCCGCTGCGGCACGGGGCCGGTGGTGTCTGACAGGCGACTGGCAGTCCGGGGAGGCAGAAGGGACCCTGCCTTTGCAGGGCGCACAGCGGCGCTGCTGTTCCAGAGTGTGTCTCGGTCCGGCTGTAAGGAAAGCCTCTGTCTTCACTCCAGGACTCGCGCCCGGGCACACGTGGGGGGCCAGCCTGTGCCCCCCGGGACGGCCGCCGTGCCCCTGAGCCTGGAGCAAGCGCGTCAGATGCACCGGGTCCTGGTGGGCGCCTGTTCTGTCTCCCCTGGAGATTTAGGGGGTGCAACTCCTGGGGGTCGAGGACAGGGCCGGTGGGGGGCGGGGGCGCAGGTGTGGCCAGGGTGGGGTGCAGAGCTTGAGGTTTCTGAGTCGGGGGGTCCCAGAGGCCAGAGAGGGAGCTGCCCCGCGGTGTGGGCTGGGAGTGGGGGCGCTGCAGAATCTGCGGGCCAGCAGCCTGGAGAGGGTCCCCTGGTGGACCGAGGGAGCAGGAGTGGACACCCTGGTTCTGGCTACATGTCGGCGCGGGGACGGGGAGACCCCACGGGCCACGTCGGCGTTTCGTCCTTCCCCTCGCCGCAGGAGGCCAGGCCGGCAGCCCGGCATTGGACTAACTACGTGGACTGAGGTGAGGGGGCAGCATCCCGCCTGCAGGCCGAGGCTGAGGGACGAGCCACCCCGGAAGCAGCTACGGCGCACCCCGTTTTCTTTAGTTGATAGTTACGATTAACAGCGATGGCGCCTTCCGATAAACGATGCCCCGTCACCAGTGGGGTTTTTTCATGCGGGAACTGGAACTTCGGACAGGAACAGAGGAAAGAGGGGCGGCAGAATCGGACCCGCAGGGGACAGCAGGAGAGGCGGAGCGGGGAGCACGGGGCCGCGGGGGGTTCAGAGCGTCTTTAAAGGAATGTTGGACTAGGAGTGAGGACCAGGAGATGTGAGATGAGTCGAAGACTTTGAGAGGGAGGAGAGAGCTGAGAGTGCAAACTGCAGTAAATGGAAGTAAGTATTCCACAAACGGGCTCAAGAGGGGCCCATTCCCCCCGAAGGGAGAGCCAGAGGCCTGCGCTGGTCCTCAGGGATCATTCGAAACGAGCACAGGCACCAAGGTGTGGGGTGTGGGACAGAGGTTAAGGGACATAAAAGTCGGGGTAAGAAAGTCCAACACAGGGGCCTCCCTGGTGGCTCAAGGGGTTGGGTCTCAGCACTGTGGAGCTGTCCGCAGCCACTGCGGCACGAGTTCAATCCCCGGCCAGGGAGCTTCCCGCAGGGCGCAGCAGACCCCTCCTATCTCCCCGCTGCTCCCCTCAGCAGTGGGCTTCAGTGGATCCGCCTGTTCTGCTCCCCACGCTGTCTCTGGGGAGTCCTCTCACCCCCACACCTCTGGCCTGCACCCAGCTCTTTTATGTATAAATAAATATGAATACATCTTTTTTTTAAAAAAAAAAAACAGTCCGACATACATTTAATCACAGTTCCAGTGAGACTAACTGAGAAATAGGGAAGGGCCATATTTGAAGAAAAAAATGAAAATTTGTAGAATTGATGAGCTATACCAAACTTCAGATTAAAGGATCCCAAAGACTTACAAGTATGATAAATAAAAAGTTTGCTTTACGTGAGATTTTAAATGAGATTCATATGCGCTTGCACGGTGAGACAAAATGTTTACATAATAATTCTATAATTTTATTTTATTAAAAATTTTTTTTACATTATTTATATATATTTTACATTATTGTTTAATTTTGTACCATGTTTGCTTTCTCCTCTCAGGTGTAGTCCCCATAGAATTCCCACCCAGAAGTCACCCATGTCCCATAGTCCCTTGTGCTCCTCCCTGCTGTTTTGATCCCTCCCCACCCCCCTGTAGAATGTTTCTGGCTTACAGTTGCCTGCTATTTTTTTCTTGGTTGCTATTATTTTTTCTCCCTGATTCCTTATTTTGTTCCCCTCTATTCCTCCTCCAAGTGAAACCATCTGATGTTTTTGTTTCTCCTTCTGGCTTATTTTGCTGAGCACGATCCCTTCTAGCTCCATCCATGTTGCTGCAAATGGCACGTGTTTATCTTTTTGAAGGCTGAATAGTATTCCATTGTGTATGTGGACCACATCTTCTTGACCCAGTCATCTATTTTTTGGGCATTTGGGTTATTTCCATATCTTACCTGTTGTAAACAGTGCTGCATAAACAGAGGTGCAGGTATCCTTTTGAATTAATGTTTTTGTGTCCTTCGGGTAGATCCCCAGAAGTAGAATTGTCGAGTCCTATGGAAGCTCCATTTAGGCGTCTGAGGAGCCTCCACACGGCTTCCACGGCGGCCGGCTCGTTTGCTCTCCCGCCAGCGGTGTCGGAGAGTTCCTTCTTCTGCACACCCTCGCCATGCTGGCTGGCCTGGCTGAGAGGAAGCTGTCAGCAGGCCACGCTTCCTGCAGACCCACACGGCGGGGCCACCCCAAGTGCCCCAAGGGCCTCTGCACAAGGAATCTAAAGAGTAAGACTATAAAAGCATAAAACAACAAAATTCCCCGGGAGAGACGGATAGGCGGGCCGTGCCGGGTCGGCCCTCCACCCGGAGCTCTGGGGTCACCTGGCAAGCCCACTCAGCCAGCTGGGAGACTGCCGGGGAGAGCGAGAGGCACGCAGGCCGGGGGCCGGGCACTGGGGGCGCCCTCCACGGGCATCTCCACCAGGCCACGCGCTGCATAGTCACACGGAGACTTGTTTTCTCCTGGGAAAGAAGGACACGGGGGCCGGTCCGCTCTCAGCGCTGCCCCTCTGCAGGGGCCTTCGGCCTGTCCGGCACAGTGGACATAGCTCCTGGAAGACAAATGGCCCGAGAGGCTCGGGCTTGCGGACACCTGTCTGGGGTGGGGCCGCGTGTGATGTGAAGGGGCTCCCGAGTTACTGGGGGCCGCCCTGTGGCTGGCCACAGCCTCGCTCTCCTCCCCCAGAATGGCAGGGCTCCCCAAGAAGAGCTGGGCCCTCCTCCCTGGGGAGCCGCGGCGGCCATTAACGGGGCCTTTACAGCGGCGGAGGAAGCCTCGGCTGTAAACCGTCATGCACCGCAGCCTCTGCTGAAAAGGCCAGGCGATGGGGCGGCCTGGGGCGTGCAGACGCACAGGAGAGGGCCCGCCCTCACCAGCCGCCCCAGCCCAACAGGGCGAGCGCTTCCAGCGGCCGGCCCTGGCTCCCTCGCTGAAATTTCTGCCTCTCCTCCTGGGTCCGTGGTTGTGTGTACCTGAACTGTGCCTTTTTCTGGGGTCCCTTCCCTGCCCCTCCCATCTGGGTTCTGGAGTCTCCGCAGCCTCCTGGAGCCTCCGAATCTTCCGGCTTTGGGAAAGCGACCTGCCTTTCAGGGCTCTGGTCTCAGGGGCCAAGGAACGGGAGAGCAGGGGGCGCCCCTTTGCCCAGACCCAAGTTCTCGGGCGCTGCCCTGCAGCTCTCCGAGTGGGGTCGGGCAGGCTTGGCCGGAGGAGCCTTTCTGCCGTTTATTCCTCTGGAAGACAAGCGCCCCTCCCCCAAAGCCCAGGCCCAGAAGCCCGAGGAGGGTGCGCAGGAAGGTCGGTGCCAGGGGCAAATGAGGCCCTTTTGGTGCCTCTTTCCAGAAGGAAATCCCCACCCCCACCCCTGGGGTCAGCCCCCTAGGAATTTCCATGAGTCCCAGACAACAAAAGAAACTGAGAAATGCGGACATAAGGAGGTGCACTGGGCCCCAGTTGGAGAGGTAGGGGCGCATCCCAGCCAGGGGGTGCAGGCGCCCTCCGGTGGGAGGCGGAGGCGGGGTGGTTCTCAGCGCTGCAATCCCCATCCCAGGAAGCCTGGGCTGCGCCCGGCAGGGCAGGGTTAGCGGGCGGGCGCAGACCCTGGGCTCACCGAGACTCCCCCTGCTAAGGGCGCAGGAATGTCTTGAACGGGGCGCCCCACCCGCTGCACTGGCTTTCCCCGTGGGTGTGGAGGTTGGGCGCGCACCCAGAAGCCCGATCAGCGGAGGCAGGCAGGCCCCGCGCAGCCACGGGCTGTGGGCGCGGGCGCGGGGCGTGCAAAACTCGCCCCCGTCCTGCCCTTCCCTTGCCTGCGGCCCGTTTGAGAGGAATGTTATTGTTTCACGTGACCCTATTGCACTATTTCCTGCTCATTGTCACCTTCTCTCTGCTCGCGGAGGTTCTCACGGAAAGGCAATAAACCACTGACTGGGTCCCGACGCGGCCGGCGAGGGAACCGCGGCCGGTGCTCGCTGGCGCGCAGGGTTTGGTGCGTTTTTCCGCCCTGCCTGGCGCGGCCGCAGCGCGCCAAGGACGCCTCGGCCAGGCCCTTTCACCCACCTTGCGCAAAAGCAAGGACCAAACCACAAAAGCCGAGCAAATTCCCGGACACAGCGCGCAGACCTCGCCGCCAAGGCCCAGCTTTTATGTGGGGATCAGGAAACTTCTAAAGAGGGGTCGTTTGGTGCGTCTGTGTTTCCCTCTCCCTGCGCGCCGGCCAGAGCCTCCCTCCCTTCCCAGCCGGCTGCGGGGAGCAGCGCGCTCCCAGCTGGGTCGGAATGGGCCGAGGTGCTAGTGGAGCCGCCTGGAGCGCCGCGGGGCGAGTCGGACCGGAAGGGCTCGGTGGCGGCCGGGCCTGCTGAGAGACACCCGCACCCCCTCAGCCCCGAGGGCCGCGCGGTCGCTGGTGGGGAGGAGGCGCCGCGGGCCAGGCGCCGCCGGTGAGCGCCGCCGCGCGCCTCCAGCCTGGCGCACCGGCGGCATCGAGGTGCTCTTGCAGAGAGGGGACCCTCGCGCGTATTGGGGAGCGTCGCCGGCAGCCCTGCCGCCCTTGGGGAGGTACTGACAGGCGAGGTGGGACGCCCGGTTCTCCACCTCCTGCCCACAGACCTCCTCCGGTCTGCGGGGCCCCGCTTTGATGGAGGTGCAAACATTTGGGGAGGCGGGGGTGTAGGGGCTGGCCGGGCGCGGGTCGGGCCGGGATTTACATGAAACAGCAGCGCAGAAGCCCATTGTTGCCCCGGCTGCCCCAGCCCCGCCGCGGGTCTGATATGGCCGCGCCGGGCCAATCGCCAGCGCTCCCTGCACTTCAAAGGGCGCGCGGGCCAATCCACCGCGCACCCCTCCGCTGCCGCCGGCTCTATTTATGGGGAGGGGACCTATTTTCTCTCCCCAGAGACCTACTCTAGGCGCTTCTTGCGGGAGTTCAAGTGGAATAACCTTCTCCCCACCCCTCTCCCCGCCCCTCCCCCAGGCCACCTTCCTCTGCCTCTTGGGGCTGTGCGGGCCGGCAGGCTGGCCCGACCGCGCGGCCCCTCTCCGGAAAGAGCGGCGCCGTCTGGGGTGAAGGCGGCTCTTGCCTAGGAGCAGGGTCTGGGCGCGCGTTGGCGGCGGGAGGATGAGCGCCCCGGGCGCCGGCGCGGAGAGCGCGGGGAAGAGCCTGCAGCACCGGGTGGACCACCTGCTGAGCGCCGTGGAGAGCGAGCTGCAGGCGGGCAGCGAGAAGGGCGACCCCACGGAGCGCGAGCTGCGCGTGGGCCTGGAGGAGAGCGAGCTGTGGCTGCGCTTCAAGGAGCTCACCAACGAGATGATCGTGACCAAGAACGGCCGGTGGGTGCCCGCCGCGGGGCCCCTTGGCCACACTGTCGCTCGGTCGGGGTCTCTTTCTCATTTCCTCTGGGGGTGAAAACAGGCCTGTGGCCTCAGCCACCCCTCCTCTGGGACTTTCCCGGGGCGGCTGGGGAGGCAGGACCCCTGGAGCAGGCGCCCCATGGCACACCCAGGCCTGGTCCGGGTGCCGCAGCCCTCCCTGCCAGCCCTCTGCCCCCTGCCCGCTGGGCGAGGGTCCCTGGGAGCAGAGAGCTGGGTGCGAGTACGCTGGGGCCCTGTGCCGGCCCCCAAGGGGCTCCCCGGCCCTGAGGTGACAGCCCCCGAGCCCGAGCTCCCAGTCTCACGGCGAGGCCCCCTGCAGGAGGATGTTCCCCGTGCTGAAGGTGAACGTGGCTGGGCTGGACCCCAACGCCATGTACTCCTTCCTGCTGGACTTCGTGGCGGCCGACAGCCACCGCTGGAAGTACGTGAACGGGGAGTGGGTGCCGGGGGGCAAGCCCGAGCCCCAGGCTCCCAGCTGTGTCTACATCCACCCAGACTCGCCCAACTTCGGGGCCCACTGGATGAAGGCGCCCGTGTCCTTCAGCAAAGTCAAACTCACCAACAAGCTCAACGGCGGGGGCCAGGTAGGGGCGGGGAGGGCACCGGGGCTGGGGCAGCCGCGAGGGGCCCTCGGCTTGGGCGTCTGCCTGGAGAGGCTGCGCCGCCGTCCTCGGGGGGCCTTTAAACGTGTGCAGCGCCCTGTGGGGCCAGGGCCGGGGGTTGGAGAAGGCAGAAGCCTCAGTGCAGCAGAGTCCTGTGGCCTCAAGCTTCGGGGCGCTCCTGTGTTGTAGCCCTCAACCTCCCTGGAGGGGTTGGGGGGATGTTGGCCTTTGCTGCGCCCGAGACCCCCACCCCAGCTGGCTCTCTGAGCGGCTGTGCCCGAGCCAGGAGCCCTGTGCGGCCGGCCGGGGGGAGGCCCGCAGCAGGGAGAGGGGCTCTGGGGTAACGGGGCGCGGGGACGGCCGCTCCTGTCTGACCCGCAGATCATGCTCAACTCCTTGCACAAATATGAGCCCCGAATCCACATAGTGAGAGTTGGGGGCCCGCAGCGCATGCTGACCAGCCACTGCTTCCCGGAGACCCAGTTCATCGCGGTGACTGCGTACCAGAACGAGGAGGTGAGGGGCGGGGGCGCGGGGCGGAT
>PVIJ01013212.1:0-46088 GCA_004024925.1 Scalopus aquaticus | reverse complement strand
GGGGGGGAGGAAGGAGCCGGAGGGAGGGAAGGGAAAGGGCACAAAATGGAATAGAAAAGAACACAAGGGACCATGGAGATGGATCACGGGTGAATTGGTGGTGGGCTACCCAAGGGGAATGCAAAATGTAAAAGACATAAATAACAATAAAAATATATATTATAAAAAAAAAGATTTTGCTGAGATGTATGTCATGTATTTCCTTATTTAATTTTTGTGGGTTTTCTTCACTTTTATTTAGATAGGAGTGCTTGTTTCTTCCTTAGGAGAAATGTGTTTTCTTCTAGTGTTTGCACACTCCTTCAGCTTTTGTTTGTCTGGGAAAGCCTTTATTTCTCCTTCATATCTGAAAGTCTTGCTGAATATAGTATTCTCAGCTGGCAGTGTTTATTTTTTAGTATTTTGAATACATCATTACATTCTCTCCTTTCCTGTAGTTTCTGCTGAGAAGTCTGATGTAAAGCTGATGAGAATACATTCCCTGCTTTACCCCTTAACCTTCAATATTCTTTGTCTTTAACTCTTACTGATTTCACTACTGTGTGTTTTCACGTTGGTCTTGTGCTTACAGGTAACCAAGTTGGTCTTGTGCTTACAGGTAACCAAGCGTTCTTTTAGCTTCATGGACTAGTATATTTAATCCCTTTCCCAGATATGGGACATTTTCCTCCATTCTTTCTTTGAATAGACTTTCTAACCCCTGCTTCTCTCTTCCCCTTCTGTGACGCACATTTTTTTAAAGATTTATTTATTTATGCATACAAGTTGGGGCACAGGCCAGAGGCATGGGGCGGTGAGAGGGTTCACCAGAGACAGAGTGGGGAGCAGAACAGGCAGACTGACGGAAATACTGCTGAGGGGAGCAGCGGGTGAGCCAGGAGAGGTCTGCCGCGCCATGTGGTAATCTCCCCGGCTGGGCATTAAACTTGCGTTGCCGCTGCTGTTAGCTCCACAGCTCAGCGCTTAACCTCTGAGCCACCAGGGAGGCCCTGTGACGCACATTTTTATGTTGACTTTTTTAATGGTGTCAGATAGTCCTTGAATTGCTTTTTCTTTTTTTTTTAACATCTCATTTCTCTCTATTCTTCCATTTGTGTATTTAGTGCATTACTATCTTTAAGATCACTGATTTAATCCTTTATTTGATATATTCTGCTTCTCTAGAATTATTGGTCTCATTTATTGAGCTCTTGACCCCCTAAATTTCTGTTATTTTCTTATTTAAAGCGTCCATTTCAACCTTGTGTTCATTGATTTTACTTTTGAGCTCATTAGTTTGTTTTTGTGAGTTTTTTTGTACCTCTTTGGTTAGCTTTTCTGAGTTCTCTTGTATTACTTTTTTATTTTGCCTTTCTGAGTTTTTTTTTTTTTTTTTGGTCTGAGTTTCTTCATTATAGCAGTTCTGAACTCTATCTGATAGAGAGATGTAATCTTCCCTCTTTGTGTTTGGATTCTGAAGAGTTGTTCTCACCTTGTGATGTTATACTCAAGGTGTCCCACCCTCTCTGGGGTTTGGGATGAGAGATTCAGCAGTCCTTCTGTACTTAGTATGCCTCTCAAAGTAAGTACCTGGGATAGGAAGGGGGAATGCAGATTGCATTGCCTGTTCTCCTGTTATCTTTACTGTGGACCCAGTCTGTGTGGAGCACCCTATCTCCTGAGCTAACCACCCTGACACCAGTGTCCCCTACTCCAGACCACAATCCACAGGTTCCTCTCTCCACCCACCTTCTGTTTAATGTAGCATGAATCTCCTCTGTGTCAACCCTGCTGAAGTCTGCACTGGATTATACCAACCAATTCCATTCCTATCCATAAGACTATCTGTCCAAACAGTGTCCCTTTTGTTCTCTGCTCCAAGAGCCACCACCTGTGAGAACCAGACCCTGCCATTGTCTTTGCTGGGGCCTGTCATCTCTGCTACCCTTGCAAGATCTGCTCCACTGCTTGCCAGGACCTACCATATCTGGATTGCTTCCAGGACTCTCCCAAGGGCTTGCTGGAGCCTGTGGGGGCCTGCCATGGCGGACCTGCTTCTTGGTCCCATCCCAGAGCTCACTGAGTTCTGCCTGGGCCTACAGTGGCGAAGGCTGCTTCCAGGACTCTCCAGGGCTCACTGAGTTCTACAAGGGCCCTACAGCCAGTGGGATTACTTGCAGAACCTGTCTTGGGGCTCGTTGAGATCTGTAAAGGCCTACTATAGAAGGTCTGCTTTCAGAAGCTTGCTGAAGTCTGCTGAGGGGTACTGCCAGTGGGGCTACTTTCAGGACCCACTATGGAGCTCAGTAAGGTGTTCAGAGAGCTACTGTGGTGGGTCTGCTTCCAGATCTCGTCCTGAGGCTTGCAGAGGGGTACTGCCAGTCGGACTGCTTTCAGGACCTGCCATGGAGCTCACTGATTTCTGCAACAATGTCTGCAGAGGCCTACTGTAGCATTTCTGCTTCCAGGTCCCATCCTGGGGCTCGCTGAGTTCTGCCAAGTGTTACCATGTAAGGGCCTTGCCATTCCTACTATGCTTACAGAGCCCACTGTGCCGTCAATGTTCATCTTGCCCACCTTGGAAGGCTACCTTCTTGGTCCATTCCACTGCTCACTGGGCTCCCCCTTTTCCAGACGTTATTCCTAGCATGTGCTATAATTATCTGTTTTTCCTTCAGGAGTTACTGGCTTTGTTCTGCTGCAAGCTAGCTGTGAGTATATGGAGAAGGTGAGCATAGTGTCTTCACTCTGCTGCCATCTTCTTTTCTAATGTAGACATTTAGTGCTATAAATTTCCCCTTAAGTATTTCTTTAACAACAGTATTTTTTTCCCCACTCAATTCAAAATACATTATTTCCTCTTTGACCCATGAGTCATTTAGAACTATGTTATTTAGTTTCCAAATATTTGGGGATTTTTCCAAATATCAGTCTGTTATAATTTCTAATTTCTGTCAGGTACTAGTGGAGCAGAAGCAGGATTTGATAGAGAGGCAACTGGACGATGCACTGAGGGAGTAAGTGATCTGCCTACCAATCAGTGGTTCCAGGTGTTTACATATTCAGGGATACTCTGATATCAGCCTCTGGTCTAGAAGACTGGAGTATAGGGCCTCCCCGGTGGCGCAGCGGTTGAGCGCTGCGCTGTGGAGCTGTCGGCAGCGGCGACGCGAGTTCGACACCCGGCCGGGGAGAATCCCACATGGTGTGGCAGACCTCTCCTGCCTCACCCGCTGCTCCCCTCAGCAGTGTACTTCTGATCTGCCTGTTCTGCTCCCCACTCTGTCTCTGGTGAACCCTCTCGCCACCCCCTGCCTCTGGCCTGTACCCCAGCTTGTACGTATAAATAAAAAAAAAAATTCTAGAAGACTGGAGTATAGACCTGATGCTGTGACTAAGCAAACAATGGGCTTCTTCAGGAATATCCTCATCTCCCTCAGTCATAAGTCATAAGCCTCCTTATGCTAAGCCTCTGTCATTTTTAGAAACTTTGTCTTTTTAGTATTTGCTAGTCATTGTGTGTATGAATGTCATATGAGGGCTTGGGTAGAAAAGCCTAGAGGAATAAAGACAGCTCTCTGGGTCCCTATTTAGATGGGTTTATTTTTATATTTGATATCTAATAAATTCCATATTCTCTTAAAAAATGTTAGAGGATATATATAGTTTGACTTCAAGTCTTCAACTGGAATTTGGGGTTTGTGTTTTTCTACTGTCGTTCTCTGTTATTGCTTCATGCATTTTGAAGGTCTGTTTTTAATTTTTTATTTTTATGATTGAAGTGACATTGGTTTGAAGCACTATTATTAAGGATATAAATTTTTTAGGATTAATTGTTCCCTTAATTATTATGAAATGGTCTTTTTTTAAATCCCTGATAGTATTCTTTATTCAGAAATCTCCTTTTTTAATTTGATATTGTAGCCCCTCCAGCTTTATTTCGACTGTTAGCATAGTATAGTTTTTAATTTTTTTTTTAACTTTAACCTGACGCCTTTTATGCCTTCATGTTTGAAGTGTTTCTGGGTCTGGCGTTTTTATCCCTGCATTTTAATTGTGGTGTTTAGACCATTTACATTTAATGTGATTATTCATATGGGTAGGTTTAGATCTATCTTGCCATTTGTTTTCTATTTGTCCCATCTATTCTTCATTCCCTTTTTTTTATTTTCTGGGATTTTTTTTCTTGGGGTGGGGAGGTCAATTGAGCATTTTTATGATTCCATATTATCTCCTGGTTGGTTTATATGTGATTTTGTTTTATGTGTTTTAGTGCTTTGTTATTAGGGGCATAAACAATAAGGATTAAGTTCTCTTGAATAATTGACTCCTTTACCATTATGAAATGATCTTTTTATCTTTGGTAATATTTTTTGATGTGGATTCTACTTACCTGATATTAATATATCAACTCAGCTTTATTTTGATTACTCTTTGCATGGTGTCTCTTCTTCAAAAGTCAAAGTTTTCTTGGGTATGGTTACTTTTTAAAAAATGAATTTAGTCATTTCATTTTGTTTACTTAAAATATTTTGGCCTCCTTGGTGGCATAACGGGTTGAGCGCAGCGCTGTGGAGCTGTCGGCAGCTGTGGTGCAAGTTTGATGCCCCGCCAGGGGGATTCCCACATGGCACAGCAGACCTCTCCTGCCTCGCCCGCTACTCCTCTCTGCAGTGTATTTCGGTCGATCTGCCTGTTCTGCTCCCCACTCTGTCTCTGGTGAATCCTCTCACCACCCCATACCTCTGGCCTGCACCCCAGCTTGTATGCATAAATAAATAAATATTTTTTTAAAATATTTCACTCATCTACTTTGAAAGGAAAGAAAGGATATTTACTAAATAGAACATGCAATCAAATTATACTTCACTTTGTTTTTTTTAAAGATTTATTTATTTATGCATACAAGCTGGGGTACAGGCCAGAGGTGTGGGGCGGTGAGAGGGCTCACGAGAGACAGAGTGGGGAGCAGAACAGGCAGACCAACAGAAATACACTGCTGAGGAGAGCAGCGGGCGAGGCAGGAGAGGTCTGCCGCGCCATGTGGGAATCTCCCTGGCTGGGCTTCGAACTCGCTTCGCCAATGCCGACAGCTCCACAGCGCAGCACTCAACCGCTGCGCCACCAGGGAGGCCCTATACTTCAATTCTTACCATGAATAGTTAAAGGCAACAGAGAAAAGTTAAAGAAAAAATGAAGATGGTAAACACAGGGTACATAGAAATGTTAGGATATTTGGAGAAAGATTTTCTGTAGACCCTTTAGGATATTGTTATTAAAGTCTCTTAGAGAGCTATTGACTTTTTGGTTAGTGTAGGCACAATTGGAAATCATTTCTAGTTGCTTGGGTTCTCATCTGAAATTAAGTCTGGAGCTGAATCTGGCCCATGGTTTAGAGATTCCTCACCCTTAACCCAGATGTTACTGATTTCTCTTCTAGAATTGGCTTGGAAATGAAATCGAGGTTATGGTCAGCACTGAGGAAGCTAAACGCCATCTGAATGACCTTATTGAAGACAGAAAGATCCTAGCTCAGGATGTGGCTCAACTCAAAGAAAAAAGAGAATCTGGGGAGAATCCACCTCCTAAACTTCGGGTAAATGCCCTTATAGAAATATGTTACTAATTTACAGACTCTGATTTCCCCGGGTACCCTTACTATTTTAGAGAATTACTTTTCTTCACCTTCATTTCCACTGTTCTTTACAGAGGCGCACATTCTCACTTGCTGAACTGCGTGGTCCAGTTTCTGAGTCAGAGGACTCCATTACAAAGCAGATTGAAAGCCTAGAAACTGAAATGGAACTCAGGTAATAGAAATATCTCTAAAGCATTATAAAACTTTATGCCTGGAATCAAAATAAAGCCTATCGATCTGGTAGTTCAAAAGCTTGTTTTTCAGGTACCAGTTGTATGGTGAAGGATAGAATTAGACTTTTAGTGGTGACCATAATGTAGTGTATACAGATGTTTATAATGAGATGCGCCTAAAGCCTATATAATGTTATAAGCCAAGTTACCTCAATAAAAAATTTTATTAAAATAAAATTGTTCAGACACCAAAAAGAAAATAAAAATTCTCATTTTTCAAAAGCTTTATGATGGAGAAACAAGAGAAAATAGTGATTTTTTTTAACTAAACATTTCACTAGACATGTTAGATGCATTTTCTCATTCAGTCCCTCCCTATATGGGGTATCATTATACTTTTTGAGGTAAGCATCATTCTTTTTACTTCAGAGGTCTAAACTGAAGTCCAGAGATCTTACAAAATTGGCTAAAGGTTATACAGAGCTGGGGTTCAAAACCCAGTCTACCTAATACCAGTACCCATGCTCTCTACAAGGTACCACGATTTTTGATGGTATATGAAATGTAGAGTTGACTAAAAACAGTTTTAGAGAAACTCAAGAGTGACACCAAAAGAATAACAACATAGGAGGAGAACTTTAGAGATGATCAGCAAAGTAGAGCTAATGTACGAGTAAAGTTACTATAAGCATTAAAAGAGATTAATTGACTTCAGTACAGAACATAGTAGTTGGCATAGTAGAAGTGCTTGATTAATGTTCTTCTCTTTTTCCATTCCTGGCACTAAGACCAGAAATTATGTTACACAGCCTCTCTAATCACTGTTGTTGCCTTTTATATACCTGTGAAATCTAAAAGGATCAGAACTTTGACAGATTTTAGTCTTAGATAATAGAATTTTATTGCCTAGGCAGTATCGGAGATCATTTAACTCATTTTTAACAACACACACGAGCTATTTATCTTTGGAAACATCTGTAAGTTACTCGACATTTGAGTTTCTTCTTCGTGCTGCACTGGATGCACTTAGTATATATATAGAAAGAATAGATGGCATCATCCTTACTTTCAAGTGGAAATAGTATAATGACTCAATGTGGTATGATGGGATCATTTGTTAAAATTTCAGGAATATTGTAAACCATTGATAGCTTACTATTGGTTATGGTGACAATATTTATAACAAAGAATCTAGCAAAAGGTACAAATCAGGTCTGCTTTAAAATATCTGCACATCACTGTGTATAAGTGAATGATTATTTTAAAGTATGGTAGGTGCCAAGTAGAGGACAATTAAACAAGGATGAGTTTTGTCAAGGAAATTTTCCTCAAGTTAATGAAACATAAAGTAAATTTTGAAATAGCTAAGGGACATGAATTGTCAGAAAAGGCATATGATAGATAACTATTCTGAAGTGTCCTGGACCACCTCTTCCAAGAAGCCTTCCCTGACTCCTCATCCCTCACTAACCCTGTCCTTCAATACTTACAGTACTAAATCATGTGGTACAGATGATATGCTATCTATATTTATTGGTCTTGCCAATCTAGATAGATTATAAGCTTGTTGAAGTAAAGGATTATATACTAGATCAGTCTTCTCAAAATGTGATCCACAAGTCCCCGGGGGTCTCTGATACCCTTTTTAGTGAGTCTGAATGATCAAACTTTTCATAATAATATTAAGACATTATTTCTTGTTTTTTCTGTGTTGACATTTACCATATCATAGAAAAGCAACAGTAGACAAACCTGACGCCTTGGTTTGAATTAAAGCAGTGCTACCAATCTGTACCAATGGTCATGATATACGTCATGCCATGCACACTGTTTTTTAAGTCAGTTCTACTTTAAAATGGTTTTGATAAAGCAATAAATATTGTTAATTTTATTACATCTTGATCCTTGAGTTTGTATCTTTTGAATATTCTGTCTAACAGAATGGAAAGGGCACAAAGCACTTCTGCATGATGGTTGTCTCTAGGAAAAACATTTATGCAATTGTTTAAGAAAAAAAGCTCCATGGGCCTCTCTTTTCATAGAATATCATGTTTACTTGAGAGAAAGACTGATGGACAAAACTATGATTATTCAGATTTGGGTTCTTGGCAGACAGTTTCTCAAAAAAGAACAGTGAGATTGTCACTACAAGGAAAACAACTGACAGTGTTTGTCACCAAAGATAAAATTTGGGCTTTCAAGCAAAACTTAGAATTTTAGAAAATTTGTTGAGGTTGACAGTTTTTCATAGTTTTTCTGATGAGACCAATAGTGATATTAATAGTTGTGATTTTTTAATTTTTATTTATTTATGCACAGAAGAAGTGAGGTATGGGCCAGAGGTGCAGGGGGTGGGAGGATTCATCAGAGACAGAGTAGGGAGCAGAACAGGTAGGTCTACTGAAATACACTGCTAGGGGGAACAGCAGGAGAGACTGGAAAGGTCTGCTGCGTCATGTGGGTCAGCTCCCTGGCCAGGAAACGCTGAGACTTAACCCCTACACCACCAGGAAGACCACCAATCATGATTTTTTTATATTTCATAATGAAACAAGTTAACTCTTTGAGGCTCTGTATGACTCAATGTTATCAAAATGACATTACAAAATCATATATGGGTAAAAGAGCCATTCAGATTGCAAGTAGATCAATTTTTTAATAGACTTTATTTTTAGAGCAGTTTTAGATTCACAGAAAAATTGAGTAGAAGATACAGAGATTTCCCATATATACCTGCTCCCATACATACATAGCCTCCCCCATTACCAAAATCCCCTACCACCGTGGTACATTTGTTAAAGTTGATGAACTTACATCATTATGGCATAATCACTGGATTCCCACAGTTTACATTAGAGTTCTCTCTTATTATTCTACATTCTATGGGTTTGGACATAAATATAATGCCATGTACCCACCATTACAAACTCATACAGAAGCTTTACAACACTAAAAATCTTCTGTGATCTGCCTATTCATCCCACCCTCCCTGTCCTTTAACACCCTGGCAACCACTGATCTTTTATTGCCTCCATAGTTTTATCTCTTCCAGAATTAGACCAATGGATTTTTTTATATATATAATTTATTTATATATTTTTACATCATTGTTCATTTTTGTACAGTGTTTGATTTCTCTTCTCAGGTGTTGTCCCTGTAAAATTACCACCACCAAGACACCTCTTGTTTTCTTCCCATTTTGTCCCCTTTCCCTCCCCCTACCCTGATGACTTTCTCTAATTTATAGTTTGACTGCTAGTTTTGTCTTTTTCCCCCTGATCCCTTGTATGGTTTCCCTGTGTTCCTCCTATAAGTGAAACCATTTGATGTTTTTCTTTCTTCTTCTGACTTATTTCACTGGTCATAATCCCTTCCAGCTCCATCCATGTAGCTGCGAATGGCATTAAGTTTATCTTTTTTGATTGTTGAGTAGTATTCGTGTGTGTGTGTGTGTGTGTGTGTGTGTGTGTACCACATCTTGATCCAGCCATCTATTTGGGGGCATTTGGGTTGTTTCCAAGTCTTAACTATTATAAATAGTGCTGCAATAAACATAGGGGTGCAGGTATTCTTTTGGATTAATATTTTTGTGTCCTTTGGGTAGATTCCTAGGAGTGGAATCTCTGGATCATATGGCAGATCCATTTTTAGTAATTTGAGGGTCCTCCACATGGCTTTTCATAGTGGTTGGACCATTTTGCATTCCCACCAGCAATGTAAGAGAATTCCTTTTTCTCTACATCCTTGCCAGCATTTGTTATTGTTAGTTTTTTTTTTTAATGTGGGCCATTCTTAATGGTGTGAAGTGATATCTCATTGTGGTTTGGATTTGCATTTCCCTGATTATAAGTGGTGTTGAACATTTTTTCATGTGCCTGTTGGCCATCTGCATTTCCTCTTTGGAGAAGTTAGATCAATGGATTTTAATATAAGAAAATAAGAAAAGCTTTTTAGTAATGATGTCAGATTCCACATTTCAACTAACTTTTAAGGAACTTTAGCTTTTATACTTTTAAGGAACTTAAAACTAACTTCAACTTGTTGGAGTTTGGTATAGTTCCAAAGAAGAATATCCACAATTATCTGAAACAGCTATTAAAATGTTTTTTCTTTATCCAGCTATCCATGTGAAATTAAATTGTCTTCATTTACATCAACTAGAACATGTCTCAATAGATTGAAGGCAAAGGGAGATATGTGAGAATTCAACACTCTTCTGTGAAGCCACATATAACAGAAATTTATAAAAATATAAAACAATCTCACTCTTCTCACGAAATTATTTTTTGGCTTGGAAAGGGTAGTTATTCTCCACAGAATGTTAACGTCAAATGAATTATTGTTATTTTTCAATGAATTAATAAATAATTTTTCTCCCTCTCACTGGACACACAGCAGATTTGAAAAAGAAGCTATTGATGAAATGAAATATTGTGTAGACTGTGGTCTCAGGTTACTCTTGATCAGAAAGTATCTGGAAATTATAATCATGTCAGGGTATCTAGTCTTCTCAGTCCTATGGCAAGTACTTCCAAGATAATCTCTCATAACACCAGCCATAGGTATCAATGTGGTATTTGATTCCAGCAAAGAGCATATCCCTGTTTGTTCTTTTTTTTAAAGATTTATTTATTTATACATACAAGAGCGGGGGTATAGGCTAGAGGTGTGGGGGGTATGTGTGAGAGATTCACCAGAGACAGAGTGGGGAGCAGAACAGGCCAATTGACTAAAATACACTGCTGAGGGGAGCGGCAAGCAAGACAGGAGAGGTCTGCTGCACTATGTGGGAAGCTCCCTGGCTGGGGATTGAACTCATGCTGCAGTGACTGCTGATAGCTTTATAGTGCTGAGACTGAACCCCTTGTGCCACCAGGGAGGCCCTTCCTGTTTGTTCTTTTGAGATGTTTTTCCCTCATAGTTTTCTTACATAGTAAACCACAGTGTCACAATCTGAGATTATGTGACCTCAAGATAAAGTCACATTACTGTCAGTGCACTACAACAAAATCCTTAATAAAGCAATATTTCCATGTCTCACTCTTTGATCCATTTATTTCAACCAGGATTTAATAAAACAAAACCAGTTGGATAGTTTCTTGGAGTCCTTTGTACCAGGATTTGAGATACTGTATAAAATCCCAACTGGATCACTCAGTTAATACTTAAATGATCCTTAACTGATATCTCCATCCATGAAACTATTTGAAGTTTCTCTTCGTAGCTCTTCCCTTCCTGATGTTGAAGCTGCTATCAATAAGGCTTATTGTTTCTTTTCTTTGAAGGAGTGCCCAGATAGCCGATCTACAGCAGAAGCTGCTGGATGCAGAAAGTGAAGACAGGCCAAAACAACGCTGGGAGAATATTGCTACCATTCTAGAAGCCAAGTGTGCCCTGAAGTATTTAATTGGAGAGGTAAACATCACTTTTCCTACCAGAAATTAGGGGTCTGACTTGGTAGGTTGAAATATGATGTTAGCTCAGCATACTGTCATAGTGCTGCCGCCCTATACATAGTAGGAACTATAGGGACACTAACATTAAAGAAATAATTGAGTGGGTAAATGTTGGTGTGATGCACAAACAGGTCAGTCACATGCAAAAATATATGACAAGCAAATTGTTGACTTTCATGCCTGAGATACAATAAGTGTTCAATAAATGTTGGCTATTAGTATTAGGAAAAACTCAGGATACCATAGTAGGCCACTATAGTAGGCAACTATCATACTGTACTACTTCTTAAAACATCTATGAGATGTATATTCAAAAAGTTTAATATTCAATCTAGGAAATAGAAAGCTTAATCATCTTTTGATATGTAAAGATTTAAGAGAAGTGAATTTTTACTGACTTTAAAATAGATACTATCTTGCACTGTTACACAAAAAAAATTAACATTGATCCCCTCCGGTGATTGAGGCATTTTCACTTGCGGCAAGCATACAAACCTCCAACTCTGCAAGTTGGAGCAGTGCTATCCTTTATAAGTTTTATGTTGGGCTAGCAGATTTTTTTTAAAGATTTATTTATGCATACAAGAGCTGGGGTGTAGGCCAGAGGTATGGGTGTGTCTGTGAGAGAGGATTCACCAGAGACAGAGTGGGGAGCAGAACAGGCTGATCAACTGAAGTACACTGCTGAGGGGAACAGCGGGCGAGACTGGAGGGGTCTGTTGCGTCATGTGGGTTAGTTTCCTGGCCAGGGATGGAACTCGTGCTGTAGGGCTGGCGATAGTTTCATAGTGCTAGGACTTAACCCCTTGCACCACCAGGGAGGACCCCTGGGTTAGCAGATTTTTTTCTGCTAAGGAAATCCTGATTAATCTTATAAACACTGGTGTTTATGATGTTCATAATATCATGATTTAGATCTGGGCTAATAGTAGATGTGAAACGAGGCCAGCATAGTAGGCTATCAATGTATCCTGAAAAGCCAGATCGACAGTCTCAGCTAATGCAGCTACGAGTTCTAACATGTGAACACAGACATTCTGAGATGGGACATAATTGACTATAAGGGTGTGTCCTATGGATTTTTCTTTTAAATCAAGGAATAACTTCTCAAATATCAGAATTTGGAATCATCAGACATGTATTAGGTTTATTCTTAGCTTGAGGCAGAACACAAGATTAAATGACTTTAGCACAGTGGCTAATTCTCTGCCTAGCTCCACAGAAATATGAGCTGTTTTCCTGGTAATGTTACTTTTCAATGGTAGAATCCACATGATATGAAAAAATAAGAATGGATTATACATGAAGGAACTTTCCTTAATTCATTTCAAAAAAGCTGATGTTTCCCTGCTAATGACTGGAGGAAATATGGCCATACTCTATAAAAACTGATCTTTTATTCCTTCCAGCTGGTCTCCTCCAAAATACAGGTCAGTAAGCTTGAAAGTAGCCTGAAACAAAACAAGGCCAGCTGTGCTGACATGCAGAAGATGCTGTTTGAGGAACGAAATAATTTTGCTGAAATAGAGACAGAGTTGCAGGCAGAGCTGGTCAGAGTGGAGCAACAGCACCAAGAAAAGGTAAACTTGGACAAGCCAAGAAACTATACTGAGAAACAAATCATTGCTTTTTGTTGTTAGCTTAAAAAATAATAGCAGGGGCATGAAGTTTCCATCAAAAGACCAGATAATCTCTTCCAAACTTTGAAAATAAGAAACCTGAAGCCTGTCTAAGTTTATGCATGCCAGTGAAAATGGCTCGTAACCTCCAACTTTAATACTATAATTAACATGCTGATAAGCGTTGTGACTGTTGCTCACTACAGTTTACTTCTAAATCTTAAGTGTCACCCAGGTCGCTGCTTGGACTAAGCCAGAATTCCATTTTTTCTTTTATTCCATTGCTCCTGTTGCATTGTATCTTTCTGTAGGTGCTGTACCTTCTCAGTCAATTGCAACAAAGCCAAATGGCAGAGAAGCAGCTAGAGGAGTCAGTCAGTGAGAAGGAACAACAGCTGCTCAACACACTGAAGTGTCAGGTATGATAATGACACAAAAGTCTCTGGAGATGGATCCCACAAGCCTGATTGAGAATCCTATCTGATTTAGATGGCCGCACTTACAGCAGAGTAATTAACTACTGAAAAAAAGTATATATAATGGTAGCTTTTGGCCCTATTTGATCAATTTAGGGATATTTAAAATGCAGCCACGCATAGAAAAGCCTTTGGGGTACAGAAATGATAATACATACTTCATACAAGACTTTGACTTGTGCCTCAACCCTGAGCTCTAAAGAGTTGAGAAAGTGAAATTATCCAGTGGAAACTTACAGACATTTAACTATCTTTTCCTGAGCTTGTTCTTCTGATCTTAGACCTGACATGTCTATAAAATGCCTGAAGTATGACTTTTTTCCAGAGGTTGGCAAAACCACACCCTTTAGTAGCATGTTGGAACATTATTTTATCCAACTTTGAATCTTTTACCTGAACTACCAGTCTCTTGGGTTTCATTGGTACCTCCCATCGAAGACAAAACCAAACTAGTTCAGTTTGTATTTGTGAATCCACTTGTCTTCAGTGCCAGGTAGTTTAGTCAGGCATTTTAATGCAGCAAATAAACTGGTCTGTGTTGAGAAGGGCGAACAGAATCATCTGTAGACCTCAAAGAAAGAGCGCTAACTCTGTTTTTGGTTCTTTATCAGCATCCTGATGTAAATTAGTAATGCGAGGCTAGAGAACAGAAAAGACTATGGAAGAGCATAGGGCATTGGCCATGGTTCCTGCAGGTCCAGTCAGGGCTGCTTCAGAGCATAGGAGTAGAAGTTGCATTCAGGACACCTAAGAACTGGTGGAAATCAGGCATTTTTCTCAGTGCCAATGCCTATTGTGCAAAAACCATCTGCCAGCAACTTGGCAGCATTATGTTTTCATCTATGTGAGTTGTTTGGTAACCCACATGTAGTGCCCAAAATAACCCCACCTATCACTGAGCTATCTGGAAATAGGATGAAGAACTTGAGAAGATGCGAGAAGTATGTGAGCAAAATCAGCAGCTTCTCCAGGAGAATGAAATCATCAAGCAGGTAATAAAGCTTCCCACCCACTTAATAAGTCATGGGAGACCCCATTACCACTGAGGCCACCTCTTAGGAACAACCCTCAAAGTGATGATTTTGCTCTATTTTATGAGGTCTACATCAAGTTTCTGTGTAATATAGTCATGTGCATTTAAAATTATATAAATTCACACTTTTTAATTTGCTCTTTTCTGAATCTAATACTGATCTTGTAATGTGGGAGTTCTTCAACCTACTCTACTATTACCCACCTCACTTTACTATGGTTTAAAATTGTGCTAGGTTTCAAATTGAGCTAGCTAGGCCTGAAATCTTGATGTTTTAGCCATGAACACTCCCAGAAGCTGCCCTGCATTATATACCTTTGTCTCTTCTTTTCAAATAGAAACTGACCCTCCTCCAAGTAGCCAGCAGACAAAAACCTCATCTTCCTAAGGATACCCTTCTATCTCCAGACTCTTCTTTCGAATATATCCCACCTAAGGTAAACTGCTCAGTGCCTGTGATACCTTTGCATAGCCAAGGTTTAGGGTGAGTGTACTAAGATCAGAGGTTGAAAGTTAAAATCCCTAAATTCCAGCATATCAGTTTTCCTTGGAGTTCCAGGTAAAATCACAGTATAATATTGAGGAAAAATAGACATTCTCCCTCCCTGAGGAGGTTGACTTTTGGCCATGTACAAGGATTATGTAACACAACTGAGGAGGAGGTGGAGGAGCAGGATAAAAGAGCAGTGTTCAGCTGTCCATCCAAAGATACTTATCTCATGATATTCTGAGTCCCTCCTTCCTCCCTCAGATGGTTCAGCCTCAGCCCCTTCAGTTTCTGTCCCTTCAAAGACTTTTTGAGGCCAAAGGCTAAAGCAGAATTTCCGAGTGGGGTATATTTGAGGAAGTCTAAAGTCTCTGCTCTGAAAATATAGCTGGCAACAGTTACTGGAAAGATATGATCCATATGGGTTGTTTGAAGTTTGTTTTTGTTTTGTTTTTCATTTTTATTAAATAATCATTCCAAACCCTTTTTCTTAGCCAAAACCTTCCCGTTTTAAAGAAAAGTTCCTGGAGCAAAGCATGGACATCGAGGATCTAAAATATTATTCAGAGCATTCTGTTAATGAGCCTGAGGACAGTGATGGTGATGCTGATGATGGCGATGATGAGGAATGGAAGCCAACAAAATTAGTTAAGGTGTCCAAGAAGAACATCCAAGGGGTAGGAGACAGCTCTTATCTCTATCGGGGTTCTAGTCATTAGTCCTTACTGCCATAGGAATGTGCCAGCCCCATACCCTGCAGCCAAGCCCCAAGATCCCATTCAGAAGCATTGGCTCCACTGAAGGATACTTGTTGGACCACATCTGTATGGAAGCCAGGACTAGTAGAGAAGGTTACATGAGTATACAAAGTGGTTCTCTTCATATTTTCAGGTTCTTACCAATTTGAACAGATTAGTGGCATTCCACACCATTTGGTTCCAAAGTGATCATAATCACCCTTGACATTTTTATTAAATTAGTCTCATTTATGTTATCTCTCTTCATCATCAGAAAAAAATCCAGTGAGGTATTTATTATTTGCAATTTACACATGGATCTCAGAGCCACAGTAAGGAAATGCCCTTGCCCAAAGTCATAAAACCAACTGACAGTCAGAACTTGTGAAATCAAATATTCCAAGTCCAATTTGTTTCTACCCCATCATAGTCATATCACTAAAAAAAAAAAATGTAGACCAGAAGCTGAATGGGAACTTACTCTTCCTTGCCTAAAAGAGTCATTTTTTTCTCACTAGGCTAAGGGGCAAAGGGAAATAAAGAAAAGGCTAATACTTAGGACCAGGCTAGTTAGAAACCATCTGACTTTGAAGCATGCTATATTTACTTACACAGTGGGATAGTCCTACATAATTATTGATAACTTACCAGGCAGTACGGTTATTCACTACCCCAACTGTGCCCTATAGCCACATTCTACTTAAACAGAGCAGTTCACACATTACCACAGCTGCCTTCCTGAAAGGTGATGCTTTAATTCGATTATAGCATATGATATGGGGAACTGAACCTTGTAAAGCCACACCACTAGAGAGGAGCAAGTCAGGAATGTAGTCATGGTGGCAATAAGTCATTTGGAAAGAGTCAATAGGAATACAGTATATCATATGTTCTTAGTGGGACTAAGAGCTCATCCTTAGCCTCAGAGAGCAAAGAAATAGAAGCATACCATAAAACCTCAAAATCTTCATCTCGGGGAAATGGACTGAGGGGTTATTAAGAGTGACAACTATAAAGCCAAGTCAAATAGATATCATTTAGGAAAATTCTATCAAAAAGATAATTATTGCTGCTTTATAAAACAGAAAGGGAAATAGTCTTAGGAGCACTTGCTGACCATTCCTAGCAAAATGAATAACATATCTCAAAGACTTGGTATAGTCAGATAGAAAGTTCAGACACTTAAAGAAAACTGGGCAGAATATGTCTGACTTTCATTCATTTGCCCAACAAACTTGATGGACTCTGCTTTGGTTGAAGTGCAGCACATGAGCAAAATGTAGATTAAAAGATCAGCTAAGTAATAGGAAGCCAAATTGAGAAGTACACGCCTAAACAAATAGTAAAAGACCTAAAACCCCTAAAAAGGAGTTTCCAGATGTGAAGCAAATATGGTATACTTGTCCTTAAGGAGAGCTTAGTGTATTTGTTATAGCACTATGGCTCTAAGCTTAAAAGGGAAATAAAGAAATATAGCAAATATTACAAGTAAATATTGATAGTATTTGCTGTCAGTGATAAAGCTTATGTCCACAACAGTGAGAGGTGATTCTTCTCTATGCTTTTCGCCTGGTTTTATAATTTGAGGGACTATAACTGGACTTTAAGGGGAGCAAGTTGACATAAAATCTAGCCTCTCTCTTTGAGCAACCTCAAGGTATGTGGATGATCTGAGCACTCTTTGATAAGACTTCTTATAGACACATTAGCTAGAGACCTTGATGCTTTGCATGTAGGCCACCCTAGCTATTGTTGTTAACCCAGCTGAAGCAGACTGATATTATCACTAGGTTACTGCAAAGGAGACTGCAGTGGGCACCAAATGGTGACTTGTGTAAAACTAACACTGAAAAAGTGGGCTACCTCACTCAGCCATATTTCCTACATGTGCTAAAAAGATGCTTAGGTCATGTGCTATAGTAAAAAAATATAGTGATACCTTTAAAGTGGGGTATAAAATAACATACAAGTGTTGTTATTAAAGTACTATAAGCATTTCACAAATATTCTCATTTATCCCTTTTGGCAGAAAAAAAGAAACATATATTCTTGTCTTTGCATTAGTGATGAAAGAACGGAGAACTTGTGTTAAATGACTTATCCAAGGTTATGCCAAATATTAAATATAGAACTAG
Organism: Scalopus aquaticus; assembly: GCA_004024925.1. Taxonomy (NCBI): domain Eukaryota; kingdom Metazoa; phylum Chordata; class Mammalia; order Eulipotyphla; family Talpidae; genus Scalopus; species Scalopus aquaticus. Next base: position 28,355 of record PVIJ01013212.1, on the reverse strand, counting down.
AACCCAAGTCTCCTTATTCCTCTCCTGGTATTCATTATGTTAAAATTTTATTCTGAGATAAATCTTATTCTGAGATATGGTATAACACTTTTGAAATCAGTGGGAGAATTATAGACTCTAAAGCAATAGTTCTTAACCCTGACTTCACATTAGAATCCCCAAGGGAGCTTTTAAACAGACAAAGTCTTGGACCCCACCCCCAGATATTCTGATTTAATTGGTCTGAGGTGGGACCTGGCCTTTTTAAAAAGCTCCCCAGTGATTTCTTATGTGCAGCCAGGGTTGAGAAACAGGAGCTTAAAGAACCCCAGAGGTCTTTCAACTCTACTTCCCACTCTATATAAAGAATCCTTCTATTACAGTGGTTCTCAGTTATGGTATTAGGACATACTGGCGGGTTTCCAACAGTTATGATATGTACATCCACATACCGTGTATATATATATTTATCTGGGAAGGTCCTGCTCCCTCTCTTACATTCCCATGTGCATTCTGACATGAGAGGTACAGCTAGTACACTTGGCATCCATGTGAATATATCAGTCATGTGTGTCATGATTGTTCTATGACACCAAAACCAGGTATTTTTTTTACAATGTATTTATTTATGCATACAAGCTGGGGTGTAGGCCAGAGATGTGGGATAGTGAGAGGATTCACCAGAGACAGAGCAGGGAGCAGAACAGGCAGATCAACTGAAGTACACTGTGAGGGGAGCAGCGGGCAAGGCAGGAGAGGTCTGCTGCACCATGTGGGAATCTCCCTGGCCGGTTATCGAACTCGTGCTGCAGTGGCTGTGGACAGCTTCAAGTGCTGCGCTTAACCCGTTGTGCCACCAGGGAGGCCCCAAAACCAGGTATTTATTTATCTAGGCTTTACTTGCTTTAAAACTTCTAGTAAGGGCTTCTTTGGTGGCCTAGGGATTAAGTCTCAGCGCTGTCACCACTGCAGCCTGAATTCAATCCCAAGCCCGGGAGCTGACCCACATATGGTGCAGCAGACCTCTCCTGTCTCACCAGCTGCTCCCTTCAGCAGTGCATTTCAGTAAATCTACCTGATCTGCTTCCTACTGTCTCTAGTGAATCCTCTCACCCCCTGTACCTCTGGCCTACACCCCAGTTCTTCTACACAAAAATTTAAAAAAAAACATTTCTAGTAAGAGAAAACTCAGTCTCACTTCCCTAGAAAGTTGTCCCTTAAACTAAAATGTTTTGCCATCCTAGTCATCATCCCAATGGGTCTTGGCTATGTAAAAGTTAATTGTTCTTCCTTTTGACAGCCTTTCAGATGCCTTTCTTTTTTTTTAAGATTTATTTATTTATGGATACAAGAACTGGGGTGTAGGCCAGAGGTGTACCAGAGGTGGCAATAGCTTACAGCAGCTAGCAATAGCTTGATAGCACTGTGTCTTTAACCCCTGCACCACCAGGGAGGCCCTCAGATTCCTTTCTTACACCATTATCCCTCTGAGAAAAATAGAGACAGGGCAATACAGGGGGTTTTGAGGTGTTTAAATAAATTTGTAAACGGTCAGAGAATCATACCCAGCCTATAGCAATCAATGGGTCTATGCAATCCCTGTTAAATGTCACTAGGGCACATCATAGAACTCTGTCTTTTACCCTGTCTTATTCAAAGAAGCGTAGTTTTGTTTTTATCAAAATGTCCAGTATTGGCAACAGTGACTAAGCTGGATATTAGAAATGTAAACTGGTATGCCTTTCTGAAAGGCAAGTTGAAAATATGTATAAAAAGTCTTAAAATGTTTCTTCTCCCAGTAATCATACACATAGAAATTTATACCAAGGAAATAGTCATTGCTATGTAAAAAGATTTATTCATTCAAGAATTTTTGTTGAGCGTCTAACTATATATGAGGCAATGTTTCTAAGTGTTGATAATACAATAAGACAGGAAAGATCCTTGCCCTCGTGAAACCAAAAACATTTTTGTGGAGAAAAACATGCACTTTTTTATCAAAAAAGCAAATAATTGTAGATGATGATAAGAGATAAACAGAAAATAGAGTGAAGTAATAGAGAATGTTGGATAAGGAAGAGTACTTTAGAAGAGTACTTGGGAGAGGTCTCTCTGAGGAGGAGATACTTGAACTTAGATCTGAGCAAAGTGAAGAGCAAGTCAGGAAAAGAATCAGAGGAAGAACGTTTTAGGAAAGAAGAACAGCAAATGCTGTTGAATGAGCTTGACTTATCAAGGAGCATCTGAAAAGGACAGTGTGGCTGATATGTATTGCAAAGTAGAAGAGCATAGTATAAGGTCGGTCAGTGGGGTAGTCAAGGACCAGATCGTGGAGGGTGTTGTCAGTCATGATAAGATTTAGATTGTATTTATGTACCAGGCTATTTGCTGTAATATGATTGTAATAATTCCTTTCAAAAAGAATTTTAATTTTTAACAATAGAGACTGGTTAAATAAATTGACATTCACATGATACAAGTATTAAATATTAAAAATCATGGTTTTGATTTTAAAATTTTGTGAAGTGATGTAGATTCTCAAAATCAGAGAAAAAAAAAGGATGCCATAAATGATTTCTTTTACATTCACAGCTACAGAATGATAGTCTAGTGTTGGCTGTCATTTGAAAGAGACTTATGGACAGGCCTCATTAATTTCCTTAACAATGGAGGTGTTTGTCTCAATCTACTTCACAATGATCATACCACATTTAGGAATTTATGCGTATTTCTGGATGACACAATTAGAAGATGAACTTGGTGAGGGCCTCCCTGGTGGTGCAGGGGTTAAAGTTTCAGCGCTATCAAGCTATCCAGCCACTATGGCGTGAGTTTGATTCCTGGCCAGGGAGCTAACCCACATGGAACAGCAGACCTCTCCTGTCTCGCCCATTCCTCCCCTCAGCAGTGCATTTCAGTCGACCCACCTATTCTGCTCCCCACTCTGTCTCTGGTGAATCCTCTCACCTGCCGCACCTCTGGCCTACACCCCAATTCTTGTATACATAAATAAATTTTAAAAAATAAGTCTTCAGGGGCCTCCCTGGTGGCGCAGCGGTTGAGCGCTGCGCTGTGGAGCTGTAGGGCGCGAGCGATGTGGGTTCGATGCCCAGCCGGGGAGAATCCCACATGGTGCGGCAGACCTCTCCTGCCTCGCCCACTGCTCCCCTCAGCAGTGTATTTCTGATCTGCCTGTTCTGCTCCCCACTCTGTCTCTGGTGAACCCTCTTACCACCCCACGCCTCTAGCTTGTGTGCCAGCTTGTATATATGGATGAATAAATCTTTAAGAAAAAAATAAAATGAAAAAAAATAAAATGTTGAATGTGCTGGGCCTCCCTGGTGGCGCAGCGGTTAAGCGCTGCGCTGTGGAGCTGCCAGCAGCAGCGATGCAAGTTCGACACCCGGCCGGGGAGAATCCCACATGGTGCGGCAGACCTCTCCTGCCTCGCCCGCTGCTCCCCTCAGCAGTGTATTTCTGATCTGCCTGTTCTGCTCCCCACTCTGTCTCTGGCGAACCCTCTCGCCGCCCCATGCCTCTGGTCTGTACCCCAGCTTGTATGTATAAATAAATAAATCTAAAAAAAAAAATTAAAAAAAAATGTTGAATGTGCTGAGGACAAAGTAAGTTGGATGAAAGTATAGCTGGGTAGATTTAAAGCTATTGATCAACTCTACACTCAGTTCAGTGTAGAGTCCCTACTACCATCCAGCTCACTTTACCCAAAATTATGAGTCCTTGTCAGTTGCCTTGCATTATTATGATGTCCTCTGATCTGTCTTTCAAACATACTATCCATAAAATAAGATGGATTTGTTGGGTATGACTTGTTTTTATTGAACTTATGGTAGTTTTTGGTGATTGTTCCACTGAAGAAAGGAACGAGGAGATGGAAGTTCAGTAAAGTTGATGGTACTTTCCATTGTTTCCAGAAAGACTTGCAAAATAAAGAGAAGGCACTTTAAACTAACCTTCTAACCCTTTCAGTAAGCTGTCATTCAACAACCTGTTTTGCAGTGTTCCTGCAAGGGCTGGTGTGGGAATAAGCAGTGTGGGTGCAGGAGACAAAAATCGGACTGTGGCGTGGACTGCAGCTGTGACCCCACAAAGTGTAGGAACCGTCAGCACAGCAAGGTAGGATCAATGCCACTGGCCCTCACTATCCCTTCAGACCTCTCACTTGTTTCTGCCCTTTTATTCTACCTTTCCTGCTGAAAGTTGGAGCCTCCTGCATAGCTCTTCCTAACACTGCCCCCTCCTTCCCTCTACCACCAGAAAAAAAGTCATTTCACTTCTTAGCCCTCCTTCTTTACTTTAGCCTATCTACACACCTCCTTCAGAAACCAGCATTCCCAGGAATGCTGCTCCCTACCATCAGCCTTGGCTATAAAATTTCTGAGGCAGAATAGGGAACAGAAAAGCAGGCAATAGACATGCAGGATCAAGGCAGTCCAGAGGCTTAGTTGAAACTGTAATGCCCACGTGCTATGGTGGCAGCTTCCAGGAAGGAAGTTAACCTTTCTGACATCTTGAGACATTAGTTACTTAGACCAACTCCATAGGAACCAGCTATTCCATAGCTCTAGGAAAAGACTCCGGAACTTTGCCTTTCTAATAGTCACTGTTATAAGCCAAGTTAACTTTATATTGCTCCCAGGAATAGCAAACTCAAGGCAACAAAATGTGCATTGAGAAGGGCAGCACTAAGCAGGTCAGATCCCCCTTACACCTTACACAGGTCGTGTGCTCACAGCAAAAGCTCATTCCTGCAACTATGTGATAACCAGTCATTCTAGCAAGTTTGGTCGAGTGATCATTTATCATGCATTTCTTGAACATCTGCATGTGAACAATTTTGCCCTATGTCTTCTATTAAAGACTTCTAAGCTAGGTAAGAATTAGAGGGCTAAAGTGGCAAGTTAGAGGTTGGGCTAAGATGCTACCTTAAAGATTCTTTATTCCCATGTCTCATTATGGCTTCTAGAGTCCTATGGTGGCTCCATAGAAGTGCTTTTGGACAGAGGCATGAGTCTGACTTGCTTTGACCCAACTTGAACCAAAGCAACTTGCTCTTAACTTGTTTATATATTGGGCTTCCTCTTAGAATTTCAGTTGTAAAAACCACTGATCTAGTCCACCTTCCATTTTACAGAGAAGAAATCTAAGGCCCAGAGATAAGCTTCAGTGACTTGCATGATATTAGACTGTTGGTCATGACAGCTAAGATTAGACCTTAGGCTTCCTGACTCTTTATGCAGTTCTGTTTCCATGACAACAGACTATAATTCAATCTCTGCCACCAAGTCACCTTGTTACCTAAGTAACATCTTTGTCTTGACCTCAGTTTCCTTCTCTGAAAGGAAGTTTAATACAGCTAACACCCCGTAGGGCCACTAAAAGGGACACTGCCAATAATAGAGGGGTGAAGAATAGCCAAAGGAATGGCCAAGGCTTGTCTTTGTTTTAAACCTTGCCTCACACTGTGCCCTGTGCACTGTTCCTACTCACTCTTGCCTTCATGCCCTGCAACCTCCCTGGACAGGGTCTCCCTAAGTCTGGATTAAACTGACTGATGAAGCCCTTCAGACTGGTTGAAGGAGCATAGACTGACTTTGTAACCCTGGTTGTTGAATTTCTAATATGCCTTTCTGCTTGATTCTCAGGATAGTCTGGGCACTATTGAGCGGACCCAGGATTCAGAAGGATCCTTCAAACTGGAGGATCCCACAGAGGTGACCCCAGGATTAAGCTTCTTCAACCCTGTCTGTGCTACTCCCAATAGTAAGGTAAGCTAAAAGACAGGCTTTTTTGGCCTCCCTGGTGGCTCACTGGGTTAAGTCTCAGCACTATGAAGCTATCCGCAGCCACTGCAGCACGAGTTCGATCCCCAGCTGAGGAGCTTCCCACATGGCACAGCAGACCTCTCCTGTCTCACCCACTGCTCCCCTCAGCAGTGTACATCAGTAGATCTGCCTGTTCTGCTCCCCACTCTGTCTCTGGTGAATCCTCTAACTCCCACACACACACATCTGGCCTACACCCCAGTTCTTGTATGCATAAATAAATAATAAATCTTTAAAAAATAAATAAAAACAAAAGACAGGCATTTCCAGCTATATTAGCATCTCTCTCTACATTGGCTATGACCGATAGCAGTGAGGGGTCGGGAGGGGGTGGTACTAAAGGTCCAATCCACTTGCTGGAATCTTCCACAGAGCAATCTTACATGACACCTCAAATCACTGGGAGTGTGCTGCGCATCTATAGTGGTTAGGCTGGGCCGAGCTTCTGTCCCTACCCAAGATCTAGTCATACCTGTCTGTCCTTCCTAGATCCTGAAGGAGATGCGTGATGTGGAGCAGGTGCTGTTAAAGAAGACGGCTCCAGCTGCCTCCTCCCTTGGCATCCCAGAATCAAGACATACAGTAACAGAATCCCAAGAAAATAAAGCTCCCGGGAAGAAAAAGAAACGCGCTTTGGCCAGCAATACCAGCTTCTTCTCTGGCTGTTCTCCTATTGAAGAAGAGGCCCACTGAAAATGGACTTGTCATCTCTGTCCCAGTTTGGCTTGAGAGAGCTTTTCAGGCTGCAGCCTGAGTGTTGTTTTTTTTTTATTTCCAGTTTCTTGCTGTTGCACAAAGGGACCACATATTACTGAAAGAGGGAACCTGTTGGATGTTAGCAGTCGGTCTCCAGCACCTTGCCCCAGTCTACTACTCTACTCTTCTCCAGAAAGGTGCTAAGCTACCTGCTGAAAAGAGAACCAGCTGACCTTTCCAATGACTTGGCAAGAACCAGTCCCCAGTATAATCTAGCTCTTTCTTGTGAGCAGTTAAGACTGCCTCCAGATGGGGATGAGGCTGAGACTGTCTTATTCCTAGGTTGTCTCAGCTTATTGGTGGGGCTTGGCCTAGGATAGAGGCCGGAGCCCATCCTTCACCCCATCTCAGCCATGAGGTTGGGATCTTTCCTATCCTGACAATTTTTGAGTTGTAAATGTTTTATCTATACCCTCAATTGTCTTCTGTGTTGCTGAGGTAAATGAAATCTTTTAAAATGTTAATGTTAAGTAAATAAATAAATTCTAGTTCATCTACTGTTTAGAAAGCTATTTATGTGCTAGAGAGAGAGACCATTTCAACCTGTGTTCCTCAGCCCCTGGGAGCACCATTACGGAGTCATATAAATATCCACACTTCCCCGCCCTCTTCCCCAGAGGAGAGTGTGGAACACCAGTGTGTCTTTCCTTTGGAAATGAGAAAGATGAGCCAGCCAGCAAGGCCTGTGACCTCCACTCTAGAACCTGCCTGCAGTCAAGATTTGGGGGAAAGGAGCTATATTTACTAAGTATCTCCATGTGCTTGCCACAATTTTATTTGCTCCTCACAAAAAAAGTTCAAGGTAGATAGCTGCCCTTATTTTGCAGATGAGGAAACTGAGATACAAAGAAGTAACTTGCTTAAAGTCACAAAGTTACTACCTAATAGATCTAGGACTGTTACTCAATTCTGGGTTCTTAAACTCTCCAAGAAATAGAAATAATGGAGACTCTAATCCTGCAGGTATCAAGTAAGAATTTATTACCACTTAGGCAATTCAGCATAAGGGAGTGAGCATCAAGGACAGGGCCTGTATGCCGTTCCCCAAGAAACAGTTGGAGGCTCTATGTAGTTTTAACCCAGCATAATTAGAGGATAGACTCCTTCCTTGACTCTACTTTCCATGGGGTCATTCCACCTCATGCCTGTGACCTCCTCACAGTGAATCCCATATCATTAGCCTAGAGGTTTTGTTAGTGGTAAAAACTATTTTGTCTAAAGTATGTATTGGGGAGGGGTTTCTTCATGGAGGATCCCATATCGTTAGCCTAGAGGGTCGTTAGTGGTAAAAACTTTATTTTATCTAAAGTATGTTTTGGGAGGGGTTCCTTCTTAGAGATAGGGGCAGTCACTCTCAGGCAAGTCACCTTGCCTCCCATCTTCAGTGAAGAAGATGCAGCTTTTACTTTATAATGACTTGGTCAGCCTCAACCAGAGTTGATGTCCAGTATCCTGGAGTTTCCTGAGATTCACCAGACCCTTGCTCCTAGCACAGGACGTGAACCCAAGGTTTAACACCAAAGCTTCTGTGTGACTCTCAAGGAGTAGTGCCTGTTCTAATGTCCTGAGGCCTGGTGTTGTGGCGTAGCATGAGCGTGGGACTGCACTGCTGTCCGCTTCTGACAGCACAGCACCTGCAGCTTGCTTTCTCCTTGGAAAGGAGGGGGGAGGGTGTGGCTTCCTCCTTAATATGCATCAGGGTTCTCCATCTCCGCTTAAAGCTAAAAGGGGGCCAGCCATGGGTTACCACACACAGGCTGCCAACTGGCCTTGCAGTCTTCTGAGGCATCTACAAGCCCTGAGCTTCATATCCATGCATTCTGAATCCCAGCCCCCTCCCCGCCAGCCAAAATAGTTACAAAGCACCCCCAGAACTCAGCACATGAAAGCTAAAAGTCTTCCAGAATCCAATACAGGGCCCAAGCAAAGGAAACTGAAGAATAACCTGTCTAGAATAAATCCTACAGGAGGACTAGGTGTCTGGTCAGTCCTCTCTGGCCTCCCGCCAGCAAGCAGCCCTGCTTCTCTTTGCATGTTAATGCTGAGGGAGCAAGGCAGCCTTTGCCATTGCCAACAGCGCCCCTGGATACAATGGGAAGGCAGAGAGGGAAGGGGGCTGGCTCTTGGCATGAGAGCCAGTCTTCCTTCTCACTGTTCCAAATCCAGTGTGGGGGAGGGGTAAACGGAGCTTATTCCCACGGAACACATCGTCTCCCACCTACACTGGGCTAGCCCAGGCTTCAAGCCACTGCACCAGCCAAAATGAAGTACAGAAAGGTCAATTCAACCCAGCCCTCAGTCCCAGGCCACCCGGAGCCCTGTGCTTTAGCGCTAAGCTGACGCTACATGAGTTTGCCAGTCCTCTCCTGTTGATCGTGTCGTAGCAGCCTCTTCTGTATGTGTTCATCTCCCAAAATCTCCCGGCTCTGACCTTAACATACTATACACTCCTCAAATGATTTCTGGAAAGAGACTTTACGTGCCTTGGGGACAGGAATGACAAAAGTCCTCACCATGTCCTGAATAAGCATCTCCTGTCTGAGTTTTCGGAGGAAGAGGGGGGCTGCCAGTGTCAACCAGGATCCACAGACCCATGGGAACCCCCAACACAGAAAAAGGGTGACCTGCTACCCAGACTTTAGGGAGTAGCTTGCTACTCTGTCTCTTCTAGATTCACTGTGCAAAAACAGAAGTAGGATCCCAAGAGGGGAGGCTGATCTATCAAGGCTGTCCTCCCAGGGAGCTTGAGACTAGATGCTAGACTTACACATGCACACCCCTTGGGGTGGTCTGTTGGGCCCCTTCTCACTGCCAAGCTACAAAGTTGTGTGGTCACCTCCCCCAGTTTCCCGCCAGCCAGTGCCCTCAGCCTTCGCCTCCCTGAGCCAGGACAAAGCCCCGGCAGTGACTGAAAGGGGAATAGGAGGAGGGACAGAGGGATGGGGAAGGCTGCACAAAGGAATTCCTTGCCCCAAGCCCCCTGACCGGAGGCAGCGGGTAACTAAGCGGATTGACTGGCCCTCCCTCTCTTCCCTCCCACTCCCCACCCCACCGCACCCCACCCACTGGGGCTGGGCACAGACCTTAGAGCCGCTGCAGGCCTTTAGAGAGGACCCGCGCAGCCTCCTGTAGGTGGCAACAGTGCCACCTGTTTGACCGGTGGGGCTGAGCCAAGGACTGGAAGAGGGAGGAGGCAGACAACTCGGAGAGGAGCTGGGAAGCTGTGCAGTGCAGAGCAGAGAGCAGAGTGGAGCTGCTGCTGAGAAAAGGTGTGAGGGCTTGGGGAGGCTGGGGGCCACAGGTGGGAGTGGCGGGCAGAGCCGGGCTCCAGCTGGCATGGGATGGGACCCCAAGTTTGAGCAGCAACCCTGCTCAGCTCCCCTGACTTCAGGCTGCTCAGCTCCTGATCCCATCCTACAGACAGCTGCTGGAGGGAGGTGGGACTCTGGAAGGCAGTGTCTGGGGTCCAGGGGCAGGACCTGAAGGGGAGCTGGAGGTGCAGACAGAACCCAGGGCAGGGGACTGCAACCTAGTCCCTGGCTGAGAAGAGGCAGGTGACTACCTCCCTTTGGGGTGCCTTTTTCCTGGGAGGGATTTCTAGGAGGGGCGAGGTTTCCTTCCCGCTACTGTTTCCCTAGCTTCAGCACCCCACCCCTCACACCCTACTCTAAGCCTCCTTTCCTAAGGCAAACACAGGGTAAGGAGGGCAGTTTCAGGAGCACCTCCCTAAGGGACCCAGCACTTCCCTCCTTTCAGGGACCCAGCACCTCCCTAAGATTCCACAGGCTCAGGGGAGCCCGGATGACAAGGGGTGGTGTCCCCCATTCCACACACACTTCTCATATACCTGGGGCTCCCTTCTAGACTCAAATCATCTAGAAACCCATCTTTACTGACAGCCACAAGTGCACACACATGCACGACCAGATCACACACCCAGCCTAGTTTGGGGATCAGTAAACCAGCTCGATCTCAGCCTGACCCAAAAGCACAAGGTGCAGGGATCCCCTGGCCCAAGACAACCACACACCCCCAGCACACCTTTGCCCTGTATTTGCTGTAGTTCCACCTAAGTGAACTCAGAGGGTGGGGCCCTTAAAGGGGAATGGCAGGGACAGGGTTCCTGGCCTGGGTTGAGGGGATGACTGGGCAGGAAGGGAGTGGACTGGGAAGAGAGGGCTTGCTTGGATCTTTCCAGGTCTCTGTGGCCAGGAAAAGGGTTCCTTTAGAAGGCTGGGGGTGACCCAGGCAACCCGTTCCCCTCAAGTCTTCTTCTTATTAGCAGTGCCTACTGCCCCCTGGGAGGTGGAGACAGAATCTTTCAGTCAGGGCTTTGTGAAGTGTGCAATCTCTGTATCCATAGCAACTGGCCAACTAGCTAGGCTTCCCCTAGCCCCAGGTCAGAACTGGAAGTTTGGCTTCAGTTTACTGTGGGTCCCCGAGGTGGAAGGCTCCTCAACATGCAGTTGCCTCATGCTTGGCCAGATCTGCCTCAACTTGCTGAAGAGAGTTTGCCCCACCTTGGGCAGTTCCTCCTGAGTCCCCACCCCACCTCGGGCCAGCACTCCATCCCCAGAGTCAGATGCTGGTAAATGGGGAGGAGTTGGAGCGAGCAAGTGTGCCTCTTGTCTGCAAAGAGGTCAGACCTCCCTGGTCCCACTGACTTTCCAGGTACCCAGATTAAAGGGCAAGAAAGACCCTGGAGGCTGTCCCCCTCTGTCCCCCACCTCATCCAATGCGGCCACGGGCCTGCCCCACGACCTCTGTTGCTGAGCATGGCCCAGGCTTCTGCTCTTCTGTATTTTTCCCCACCCCACCCCTGCTCCAGATACACTGGGAGGGAGGCTGGGATCTGCCATCTGCTAGGGTCCCTAACGGCCCAGTGTCCCCTTCCCCAGGCCCTCACCATGGCGGAGCCCCCCAGCTGCTGCTCTGTCTGGGCCCACTGCCTCCGCTGCCTGTATAGCTGCCACTGGAAGAAATGCCCCCAAGAGAAGATGGAAATCAACAAGGTGGAGTAGGGATGGAGGGGTGGGGGACAGAAGGCAGCGGCAGGGCCACTGGAAGGGGATCAGGAGGCTGAGGATGCTCAGAGGCAGCTGGGGAGAAGGGGCTCTCCCCAGGAAGAAAATCTCCCTCAAATATGAAAAGAGCTGCCACAGAGGGGAGTGGAGCAGCCCAACTCTTGGCAGAAAGCGCCCCTGAGCTGCCATCCTTGGGGACTCTGAACCAGAAATGGGGATCAGATGTGAGCTTCTCTCCCACTCCTTTGCAGTGCGACTGTGTCTGGTTTGGCCTGCTCTTCCTCATCTTCATCCTCTCCCTGGGCTGGCTGTACATCGGGCTCATCCTTCTCAATGACCTGCACAACTTCAATGAGTGTGTCTTGCCCCCCTTCCTTGGCAAAACTGTCAGCTTCCTCCCCACCCTGGAACAAACCCCCTCACCTCCCCGCCACTCAGTCATACCCAGCCCTGCCCAGCTCTCCTGCTCCCCGACCCCCTTAGAATATCTATCTGTGAAGCGCCCCCCAATCCCTGAAGTCCCTGATCCTAAAGAGGGGTTTCCCCTCAATCCCTTCTAGTCCTCCTGGATCCACCCACCCACTCCTGTCAGGTCACTCTTAGCACCCCTTCCCCCACTCGAACAACTCCGTCTCCCTTTCCACAGATTCCTGTTCCGGCAGTGGGGACACTGGATGGACTGGTCCCTGGTACTCCTGCTGGTCAGCTCTCTGCTGGTCACATATGCATCCCTGCTACTGGTGGGTGTGGGAACCAATCGGCCTAACCCCCACCTCAGCCCTTCCTGCTCAGCTCTGCCCTGGCCACTGGGCCGCCGAGGGGGCGGGCAGGGGGTGGTGGCTTGAGGCACCCTCCTCAGTGACCCCTCTTGACGCCTCACTCCCACCGTCCTCTACCCCCAGCTCCTGGGCCTGCTCCTGTGGCTCTGTGGCCAGCCTCTGCACCTGCATTGTGTGCATAAGGTAGTGTGGGGACGGGAAGGAGTGGGACACGGGGCCCGCTCGACCCAGCTCCTGACCAGCCAGTTTCCTAGGACCTCACTACTCTATCCTGAGCTGGAACTCAGGACCTGAAGCCCAGTAAATATTTGTTGAGTGAAAGGAGAAAGGTGGATGCTGCAGGAAGGGCAGTCCCATCTCCATAGCGCAGAGCCAGTGAGCTATGAACCCGGGTTGACACAGAAGATGCGCTCGTCCCTGGCCCCCCAGGTGCTGCTGTTCCTCGTTGTACTTCTTGTGGCTGCTGGCCTTGTGGGACTGAACATCCAGTGGAAGGAGGAGTGGGACAGCCTACACGTGTCGCTGCAGGTGAGTGGCTGAGCTCCAGCACTGAGGTGGGAGCTTCTGCCTGCAGCCAACCCCAGAACATATATTGCTCCCTGGTCATTCAAGATCACAAGTAGCTCTGAACTCCAAAAGTCAGGCCCTAGCAAGGAGAGGGGAAAGGGCACCAGGAAGAAGAGCCCTTCTCACGATTCTCTTCCGCAGGCCACAGCCCCATTCCTTCACATTGGAGCAGTAGCTGGCATCACCCTCCTGGCCTGGCCTGTGGCTTATACCTTCTACCGTATCCACCAAAGAGGTGCCAACCCCGCCCCCCCAAAAAAAAAAAACACCTGTCACTGGCCTTATGTTTCTGCTTCCCACTGCGTGGTCTCCGACCTGCACTCTGCTTTCTGCCCCCAGAGCTTATTCCCGCCCTTTTTCCACAGCTTGTCCCCCATGTCTCCCCACAGGTCCCAAGATTTTGCTACTGCTCCTATTTTTTGGAGTTGCCCTGGCCATTTTCCTGGTACCCTTATACATCTCCTCACCCTGCATCATGGAACCCAGAGACTTACCCCCCAAGCCTAAGCTGATGGGACACCGAGGGGCCCCCATGGTGAGTGTTGGGCAGAATGCTGGGAGGGCAGGGCTCCTGTCACCAGGCCTGTGAGTTCCCAAACTCCCACACTTCCCTGATAACTCCTCACCAATTCCTTCTCCCAGCTGGCCCCGGAGAACACCTTGATGTCCCTGCGGAAGACAGCGGAATGTGGAGCTAATGTGTTCGAGACTGATGTGATGGTCAGGTGAGGGAAGGTGGGGGGCTGAGGGACACAGCAGGGGAGTTCCAGAAGAGAGGACCAGCTCCAGAGCTTGGCACCCTGATACCCCTTCTCCTCTCAGTTCCGATGGGGTCCCGTTCCTCATGCACGATGACCACCTGAGCAGAACCACAGATGTGGCCTCTGTGTTCCCAGAACGAATCACTGCCCACAGCAGTGACTTCTCCTGGAATGAACTGAAGAGACTCAATGCTGGGGCATGGTTCCTAGAGGTGAGTGAGGTCAACCTCTGGGAAGAGGCAGTCACCCACGGAGGCACTCGGGGCAGAGTTCACTCACGGATAAACATTTACTGAATGAACTCTGTGCCAGACAACATGCATAGTCTCTACCCTCAAGTCACTCCCACCTAGTAAAGAAGCGAGCGTAGACAACGGGCTATCAGGATATGAAACACAGAATGACAGCAGTATCTTTACGGTAGAGAGGAAAGAGAAGGCATCGTTTGGCAGGGTGGGTGTGGGAAAAGATGCCTGAGCAGCTTATGGAGCCAGAGTGGTTTTGAAGATGGGCCAGACAGGAAATGGGAATCTGAGTCAGGGGAGAAACCAGATACAGCCCACAGGATGAAAAAAATAAAGGTTCTCAGGGAACAAAAAGTGGCTCCATGGCACTGGCAGATCAAATTCATGAGAGTGGTTGGGGGTGAGACTGGCCAGGGGGAAGAGGTGTGCTCTCGGAAGGCCCTGAATGCCAGACCGAGAGTGCAGACTTCAATCCTGCAGGTGATGGAAAACGCCTAAAAGGATACTTTGTTTTTTCAGTTCCTCCCTTTCTGATCACAAAAGTAATACATGTTCCTTACAAAAAAAAAAAAAAAAAAAAAAAAAAAAAAAAAAAAAAAAAAAAAAAGAAAGAGAGAGAGAGAGAAAACCCAAAACATCAGAACCCAAAACCTGAAAAGTCTCCCATACTATCTGAGATATGCACTGTTAACATTTGGGTACACGTATACACACAATTCTTCTCATATATATTCATATACAGGTCTCACTTTGCACAAATAGGATCACTACACGTATACTGTGGCAAGTTGTTTTTTTTTTCCATTTAACTATAGGGTGACATATGAGAGTGATTAAGAACAGGGAATGTCTGGGCTTGAATCCTGGTTCCACCAGTTACTAGCTGTCTGAACCTAGGCAACATTCCTTAATCTTTCTGTGCATCATTTTCCTCCTCTAGAAAACGAAAATAAAAACAGTACCTACCTTGTAGGATTATTGAGGGGATTATATAAATGAATGCACATAAAGTACTTCTAATGCCGCCCAGTGCAAAGTAAGTATTTAATGCACAGGGTGACAGCAAGCTGTTCCCATTTCATAGACCAGGAGGTAAGGTCTCCTGTTGATTACAAAGCAGGGAGAGGAGAATGGTAGAGATTTGGAATAGGAGGAATGCAAGAAGGAGCACATCAAGGATAAGTAAAAAGATGGCCAAGCAAGACCGAGAATGGAAAATATGATACAATGTTGACGGTGCACTGGTGTGCTCAATGCCACAGTTCTAGCGGTGGAGGGTGCAGACAACTGGAGAGTTGCATGCCAGTTTGTGATTTGTGGGCAGATGGGGCAGGAAGGGATTTGAGGGTGTTGGAAAAGTAGTTCAAGCTGTGAAAGGACCCTGAGTAGGGGATGTGGGTGCAGCCAGAAAGGGGCTGATGGTTTAGGAAAAGACCAATGGGTCGAGAGCCCAGTGGTCTCTGTGAGACCAAAGAGAAAGTGTAGTGGAGAAAGGAAGTCAGCAAATGGGGAGGGTAGGAAGTTCGGGACACAGAGTAAGGTGCTGGAGTAAGGGTCACAGAACAAGGAAGAGGGCACAGTTTAGAGACTCTGACTCAGAGGTGGGCAAGAGTTGGCCAGCAAGTGGGGAGAACAATGAAGATGCTGAAGATGTGGGTTGTGGGGGCTAGCCTGCAGGCTTCTTCTAGTCTTTCAAATTATTTTCCTTTGCTTATAGAGGCGAACTTTCTGGGGGGCGAAGCAGCTGTCAGCCCATGATCAGAAAGAGGCTGAGAATCAGACAGTACCCACCTTGGAAGAGCTACTGAAGGAAGCTGCAGGCCTCAACCTTTCCATCATATTCGACTTGCGCCGTCCCCCCCAAAACCACACATACCATCACACTTTTGTGAACCAGACATTGGAAACTGTGCTGAATGCAAGGGTGCCCCAAGAAATGGTGATGTTGCCAGGACCCCAAGTGCCCCCTCCAGCCCCTCTCTCCATTCCCTTGCATTCTCTAAGCAAAATGACCTTTGGGCCATTTTGAGGTGGTCCTGCCCCAGAGTCCCGCCCCAGCTCATATACCCTACCATGTGGTCCAACCTCTCTGCCACTGCCCCCCTGGCCCTGGAATCCCTAGGCCTTCCACAGCTTCATGCCCATCCTCCCTGAACAGATCTTCTGGTTACCAGATGAAGACAGACCTAATGTCCAACAACGGGCACCTGGAATGCGCCAGATATATGGACACCAAGGAGGCAACAGAACTGAGAGGCCCCAGTATCTCAACCTCCCCTACCAAAACCTGACACAATTGGACATCAAGTGAGTGCCTGAGGAAAGCAGCTGAGAGGAATCACGTGAGATTTTTACTGGCCAGAAAGAGGCAATGTGGGGGGGGGGGGCAAAGGTCATTCTTCTACTCATGCAAGAAATATCTTATGCACTTGCTATGCTAATTGCTGCACATTCATATCACATTCTAGTAAAATAAACAGGTAGTAAAGCAGTGAACAAAATAGTTGCACGTTGGATAGTGATAAGTGACCTGAAGCCAATAAAGTGGGGAGAAGTAGCAGAGCAAGGATCACCTCTGAGAGGGCGGGGTTGGGAGTGGTCCCCTTAGGAAAAGTGGTTAAAGAGGTGGTGTCTGAACTGAGACCTGCTGGGCCACAGGGAACAATGAGAAAAGCTGCGGAAGAGCAGGAACAGCAGCCCTCATGAGCACGGGAAAGCAAAGCTGCAGAGATAGGGCAGGGGCCACGTTGGGTCGCACCTTGTCAGCCATGAGACGGATTTGAGCTTTCATTCCATACCAATGAAATACGTGTAGGAAAGGATGGAGCCTGGGGAGAGAGGTGCAAGAATCCCAGACCTGAGCTGGGTCTCAGAAGCTGGGCCTGGAGAGGAGAAGAGCCAGGGGCACACGGTCACTGTTCCTCAGAACTCTGCTGGGCTATCATGGGGCAAAGAGGAGAGACACGTTCCTGTGGGTGCAGACAGCAAAGCTGGGCCCATAGGCAGAATCCAGTGGTGACAGGGTTCAGCTATGCAAACAAAATCACTTTTGGGCAGGGGTCTTAATGCCAAGGTAGGGCTGATAGCTCCTTGGTGGTGACACTATAGATTCAAGCACAGATGGGGGCTGCCTATACTGTGCCTCGTGCCCCACAATTCTAGATGTTCCCTGTTTGTTCCCCACCTCCACAGGGCATTGCACCAGGATAACACATCGGTGAACCTATTTGTAGTGAACAAGTCCTGGCTCTTCTCCCTCCTCTGGTGTGCAGGGGTGGATTCAGTCACCACCAACGACTGCCAGCTGCTGCAGCAGATGCGTCACCCTGTCTGGCTTATCGTAAGGGTCCTTGGGACTGACCCCTCCTCCTCTTCCTCCATCCCTGGCTCTCCTTAACCTGACCCTCCCTTTCTTATTCCCCCCCCCCCATATTCCCTGTGGAACTCTGGCCACTGACAGGGGCCTCTTCCTATTCCTGTAGCCTCCTCAAACCTACCTAATAATGTGGATTGTTACCAATTGTGTCTCTGCCCTGCTGCTCTTGTGGACCTTCCTCCTCCAAAGGTAAGTGCTTTGTGCCTCAGTTTTTTGGGCCTTTATTATCTCCAGGTGCCTGGGAGTATGGGGTTTAATGTATCTGGTTCCTTTGAGATTCTCACACCCTACTTTATGCACCAAAATGGCTTAAAAGCTGTTTGGGGGAAGCCCGGGTCAAAAGTTTGGGCTTGGGCCTCCCTGGTGGCGCAATGGGTTAAGCGCAGTGCTGTGGAGCTGTCAGCTGGGGAGATTCCCACATGGCGTGGCAGACCTCTCCTGCCTCGCCCGCCCGCTGCTCCCCTCAGCAGTGTATTTTGGCCGATATGCCTGTTCTGCTCCCCACTCTGTCTCTGGTGAACTCTCTCACAGCCCCACACCTCTGGCCTGCACTCCAGCTTGTATGCCCCCCCAAAAAAAGTTTGGGCTTGAAGCTGGCTGAACTCACAACAGAAAGGTTTTCTCCCCCTAGGAGATGTGCTAAGGAGAATGAGAGAGCTGGTAAGAACTTTTCCCCCCTCACCCCATTTTCCTCCTCCTCCAGCCTTCTCCTTGCTCACTCCCTATATGACCCCTTCTCCAACCTTCCCCAGGTGTAGAAACAGCAGTGCTGCTGACCAGGATCAACAGTTTCACATAGGAGTGAACGTCCTGTCCTGGCCCCCACCAGCCAGAGTCTGGGACCTGCCTGCACAGGCAGACAGCAAGGAGGGGAGAGTGGCTAAGGTGGACTCTTGAGGTGGGCTGTTGATGGGGTTGGGGTGGGGTGAATTTTGCCAACCGGAGGTCTCGGGTTATGAGAGCCCTCTACCCAGTAAGTGTGCATGGCCCAAGCTTCCATGGAATCTGCTTGCCTTGAGATTTTGAGCCCAGGTGGTAACTGGGAAGACAGTGACTCAAGATAATGTTTCAGAGTGATGTGCAATGTGTTCACGTGTTGAAGCCTCGAGTGTGTCAGGTATGGGACAGCCTGGAACAGTGACAGAAGGAGATGACAAGAACAGCCTTTCCGGAGAACTATAAAATGATGCGGTCGCCAACCCTACTCCATTCAGTCTCCCCTGACCCCTACAATTTAGCAGCTTTCCTAACTAGAGGTTGGGGGCTAAAAAGATCATCTGGCCATGTACTCTGTGCCTATAGCTGGCTTTTTTCTGCGCACGGCTTAGCTTTTTCTTCAAGACAGGTTGGTTCCTGCCTCCTGTCTGTTAATCTGTAAATCTGTTATTCAATGAACCTAATTCCCATTAGGTCACAGTCTAATTTTTTCTGCGCTAGGACTGACTGAAGAATGTACCTTCCATCTAAGGGTGGGCGTGATATGACACTGGAGGAGAATCAGCGTTTGGCGGGCGGGGCGGGGGGATGGGATGGGATAGGAGGGAGGACCACCTGGGCCTCGAGGGCTGTAGGAGCAGCGAAGCCGGAGAGCCACCGCCACTGCGGGCGAGCCGGGAGGCCGAGGCGCGCGGCGCAGAGTTGCGCTGTGGCTCCACCTTGTGGTCACCTGCCCTAAGAGGCGAGCTGCGGCAGTCGCTATCGTCACGTTTCTGCTGAATGCCACCTGTTTCCCGTGCCGATTGGGCACTAGTGCCCATGACTCGGGACCCTGAGGGCACGGTCCGATTCCCACAGGTCTTCGTTACTCTGGGCTGCGCGCCGGGTCTGGTTCCCGACTCCGCCGTCCCTTCCCGGAGTAAGTTCCCCAGTGTGGTCTCAGAGTCCCTGGGCTAAACGACTAAGGTGATCAGTGGGGAGCTGCCTTAGGATGAAGAGTCGGCTAGAAGGGTGGGAAGCGGCTAAGGCAAAAAAGGAGACTGAAGGGTGCTCTGCGGCCGACTCTTCAGTCCCCCACCGCACCATCATTCGCCCCGGCTCGGGTCTCCACGCGAAGCAAAAGCGAATGACGGCTCTGGCAAGGTCGGGAAGTTGACCTCCCAATTCCTGTTCTCGCTACACTGGGGCCGGGACAGTACTACCACCTCTGGACAGACCCGATTGGGGTAGCTGGGGGAGGGGGGGGCAGCCCCGGGAACTACGGTTCCCAGGGTGCCCCGGCCACTTCCGGTCTCGGGCTGGCCGGAAGCCAGTTTGAATGTGTTCCCGCCCCCTCCTCGCCAGGCTCTCGCCCCTCCCTTCCCTCACCGCCCCGCCCCCGTCCACGCACATGCACGTACAAACGCGGGCAGCAGTCCGCGCCGACGTACCTGGCCTGCAGCTGGCGCGGTGGGCTGGGGCGCTATGGTCCCGGGCATCTCGGGCTCCCTGCCGCCTCGTACCGGGCAAGTCTCCTTCACAGGCCACCTTCTCGAGCTGCCGTTCCTTAGTTCCCCGGCTTCCCGATCCCGTCCCTCAGTCGGACGGGCCGCCGGCAGAACTTGTGGGTGTCCAGCCTGACTGGGACCGCTGGCTCTAACCTCGCTGCGTGCCTCCCCTCAAGCCTACTGTCCTGCCGCCTCCCAGTGGCCTGGCCGCACTGCCTGCCCCCTTTTCCTCCCCTCCCCTTCCGACCTAACCCTGACCTCCTTGGGGTCTCTCCGGCCGCAGCAACCTGGATCTCCCAGTCCCCAAACTGGCAATTGTAGTTCTGTAACCTCAGCGTACAGACCCGGGGCCAGAATGCCAGGACCCAGGCCTAACACCTAACTCCTTGCCTCCGGGAGTCGGACCTGAGCCTGTCACCGCAAATCCTTCCTCTTCCCAAGAGAACTGGACAGCAATGGTGCTCTTAGCCTCAGTGAGGCCCTGGACTGGAGACTGACAAAAGCTCCAGGGCGGAGGGCCAGGGGGAGCTGCTCATTGGGGTTCGGGTGCAGTTGCTTTCCGTTATTTTTAGCTGCTGACTCACAGCTCCTGGCATCTGGGTTTGGGGCTAGCAGGCTGGGCTAGGGGCCTATTAATAGAGCCCAGGCACAGCTCCGACCCAGTTCAGTTTGGAAGCAGGCGGAGGAAGGAGTCTCCCCCTGCCATCATGCCCTGTGAAGATGTTGTGGACTGAGCAGTGGCAAAACCAGACATTGTCTGGCTGCAGTCCTTCCTCCTGGTATCTCTGCCTTGGAACTCTTGAGGGAAAGCCTACAGCAGAACTCGGGGCATAGCTCTCCCCTAAGCTTATCAGGGCTTGGGGCTCTGCTACAGTGAGGTTCCCCTTATGGTAACTGAGAATGAGGAGATGAGTCCCAGGGGGAGAGGGTTCTTGTGACCACAGCCTTTTCCCGCCTGGACCTACTTCTGGGCTAGAATGCTCGGTTACTAGGAGTAAAAGCTATGGATTTCTGGTCCCCAAAGGCCCTCGTAAGGATGAGGTGCTTCAACATGGTGCTAACAGGAGGCGCAGAGCCAGAAATTTGCTAGAGCCCCAAACCAGACTCAGCATTAGGAAAATGCTGAATTGTGTTCACCCCCTCCCATTCGTTTTATTTCTTTCCTTCTTGATGGGCTCTGCCCCTACTCACAGGGGTCAACAGACCTCAGGATCTTTCCCTACTCTACAGAGAAACCTCATTCAGGAAAGCTTGTCTCCACTGAGTTATATATGTTTTTGTATATTGTCATTCCTATGGGACCTTTTTATTTTGCAATAAAGATACAGAAATATTTCTTTTTTTTAAGATTTATTTATGCATACAAGAACTAGGGTGTAGGCCAGAGGGATAGGGTGGTGAGAGGATTCAACAGAGACAAAGTGGGGAGCAGAACAGGCAGAGCTACTGAAGTACACTGCTGAGGGGAGCAGTGGGTGAGGCAGGAGAGGTCTGCTGCACCATGTGGGAAGCTCCCTGGCTGGGGATCGAACTTGTGCTACAGTGGCTTCAGACAGCTTCATAGGCTGAGACTTAAACTCTTGCACCACCAGGGAGGCCCTATGGGGAAATCTTTATGCCTTACTAGACTAATCAAAATTATTTCCATCCACACCCAATATGCTAGAATTCCCACTGGCCAAGGACACACATCCACAGCAAGCCCCGAACTTGCAAACCAGAAACTTCTACCTTCAGCAGCCCTGGTCTTTGGTCCCCAGGTGAAACCAGATGACTTTGTTTCTCTACTCACAAAGACTGTGGTGACCCAATAAAGCTCTACTTTTAAGATAGAGCCCAGATCATCAGATACAGGCTGCACTTGCCCCAACCCCATCTCTTTGCTGAGGGCACTGGAGAGAGAAATGGCCTCTTTCCTCCTGAATACCTTCCACTAGGTAATTCCTTGTCTCTTCAGTCTCCGTACTTTGCACAAGCAACCACAGCTGCCTGCAGGGTGTGGGGCAGCTTTCGGCCTGTAGGGGTGTTGGTCTTCCTGGGACCTCCAGCTGGAGACCTAGCTGTTGGGAGGGGGGTTCCAAGTGGCCAAGCAGCTCAGGGTTGTGGACCTCCAGAGCTTGCTAGCCCAATCCAGTCTTGAGTCTTGGAGAGCCTGTGGAGTGGAGAGAAACACTATGAACCTAAGGGGGTTTTATTCCCATTCATTACAAAATGAAAAGACAAGAGACAAAGGCCAGTCAATGAGGATGGGACATGCCTAGGGCAGTTAGACCCTGTCCGTTCACTCCAGGCTAGCAATGCTTATGGCACAATCAAGGCAGTTCTGAGGGCCCAGGCTAGAGGTGAGGGAGGGGTGTGTTTCCTGAGCCACCTTTAGGATGTAGGAAAAATCTAGTGCTCTGTATTGACAAACCACTTAGCATACTAAGCGTTTAGCAGCCTAGATTAGACTTGGTCATGATGGAAGATACTCATGTATTCGTTCATTTAACAACAATAATAATTAACCTTAGGGCCTCTATGGTGGCTCAGGGGTTAAAGTCTCAGCACTATCAAGTTATCAACCACTGCAGCATGGAGTTCGATCCTGAGCTAACCCACATTCGCAGTAGACCGCTCCTGTCTTGCCCACTGTTCTCCTCAGCAGTGTATTTCAGTAGATTAGCCCTTTCTGCTTCCCACTCTACTGAATCATCTCACCCCCCGCATCTCTCACCTAGACCCCAGTTCTTGTTATGTACAAATAAAAATAAATCTTTTTTAAAAAAGAGAACACTTCCCCCTTTTCTTTACCTAATGAACACCCAGTCACCCTTCAGCAGCAAACTAAAAATGTTATCTCCTTTGTGGAACTTTCCTTAAGTCCTCACTCCACAAGTAGAGTTGATAATCTGCTTTTTTGTACATCCCTCTGAAGTAACATTTTCATGGATATTCTAATGTTCCTCCATATTCCTATTTCTCTAACTCTGAGCACCTCAGTGACAGGACCGGTTTTGTTTTGGTTTTTTTTTTTTTTTGAGGAATCTTTTTTAAAGATTTATTTATTTATACATACAGCTGGGGTACAGGCCAGAGGTGTGGAGCGGTGAGAGGCTTCACCAGAGACAGAGTGGGGAGCAGAACAGGCAGATCAGAAATACACTGCTGAGGGGAGCAGCGGGCAAGGCAGGAGAGGTCTGCTGCACCATGTGGGATTCTCCCTGGCTGGGCGTCGAACTCGCATCGCTGCGGCCGACAGCTCCACAGCGCAGCACTTAACCGCTGTGCCACCAGGGAGGCCCAAGGACCTGTTTTTTAATATTCATCTCCACTTGGATGTCTAATGGACATCTCAAATTCAACATATCCAAACAGAATGCCTGATCTTTTTCCCACCAAGTGATCCCTTCTAAAGCCAAGTTCATTTCAGTTGATGGAAATTTCCTCTTTCCAGTTGCTCTGGACAAAAAAATCTTGGAACTGTTACAGGGCAGCCCCGATATAAAATGGGGTGCCTGACTGTGAGTCCTAACCTGTGTGCTTAAAAAAGGACTTATAATAAAACACAACTACAGGCACACACAATAACACTAAGAAAGAGTTTATTTACAAAAGGAAGGGGGGGGGAGAAAGAATAAATTGGTGAAAGTGTCCTACCATTTCCACTGAGCTGGAATCCCAATGGCTGCACCCAAAACCTGCTAACAGCCAAGAGACCCCCAAAGCCCACATGTCTGGTTATATATCCAAACATGGCTGCTTAACTCCACCCTCAGTTCCCAGCATCCTCCCTTCGGTGATGATGGCATTATGGGATTTGTAGTCTTAGGTGTCTTGGATCTCTCTGGTCTGAGGTGGGGGGGGGGGTCCGTAAAAACCTATCCGTGGAGTTTGTTCAGGCCGTCCTTTCTCCCCCAACAGAACTACTCCTCATATCCAATCCCTCAGCAAATTCTGTTAACGCTCCCTTCCAATCACTTCTCACCACCTCTAGTGCTACCCCTGGTTCAAACCACCATTCCCTCTCAGCTGGATCACTGCAGCAACCTCCTGACTGGTCTCACTGCTTCCACTCTTGTCCTGTGCAGCCTATTCTCTATACAGAAGCCAGAGTGATCCTGCTAAACCCAAGTTAGATCATGTCCCTTCTCTGCATAAAAACCCTCCAATGATTCCCCATCTTTCTCAGAGTAAAGCCAAAATCTTACAGCGAGGTCTACACAATCTGGTCCCTACTAAATCTCTTATCTCACTTCCTAGTACTCTCCCCCTCCCTCACTTTGTTCCAGCCACTTGGCCTTCCTTGGTGCTCCTTGAACAAGTCAGGTGCATGACTTATCTAGTACCTTTGTACTGACTGTTCCATTGCTACGGATACTCTTCTGCATGACTCACTTCCTTACATCCTTCAAGTCTTTATTTACAATGTGAATTTCTCAATGAGGCCTACCTGACAAACCTATTTAAGATCACCTCTCCTAATTTCCAGTTTATAGTAAATACAGGATATAGAGGAACCAGATAAATGACAATATAAGGAAAAAGCAAACAAAACCAGAATGTAGGCTATTCTAAAAAACAATTGACTTGTACTCTTCAAGGAGCCAATAACATTACTTTTTAATTTTTTTAAAGATTTGTTTATGCATACAAGAACCAGGGTGTAAGGCAGAGGTGCGAGGACAGGGGGGTGAAATGATTCACCAGAGACAGAGTGGGGAGCAGAACAGGTGGATCCACCAAAATACACAGCTGAGAGGAGCAGCAGGAGAGACAGGAGAGGTCTGCTGTGCCATGTGGGTCAGCTCCCTGGCTGGGGACCCAACTGGTGCTGCAGTGGCTGTGGATAGCTTGATAGTGCTGAGACGTAACCCCCTGCATCACCAGGGAGGCCCCAATAGCATTACTTTTTTAAAAATGAGAACTTATCTTTCTGGACCCAGTTGGAGTAGATACATTTCTCCTTACTACTCCTGCTACCTACTGCTAAAACCCTGGACATTATATGTAAAACAAACATAAGGTTCTTGAAGACCTGAGAGGGGAAAGCAAACATTGTACAAAAATGAACAATATTGTAAAATATATAAAAATAAATAAATTATATTTTTTAAAAAGATTCTGAAAGGAGAAAAGGGCAGACTGACTAGGAACCCCAGTGACCTGAACTCCTGGTTTGGAATTTCCTGGGTTTTCTTATTATTTAATATAGCCCAGACTGGGTCTGGAGAAGCCAGCAGCCTGGAAATGGCAATGAGCACAGACCAAAAAAGCTAGCTGTCTCCAGCCGAAAGACAAAGAGACTGGCAGCTTAGCCAGACAGAGAACTCTTAGACAACACTCTTAGACAACTCTTAGACAGTAACTGCTCCACTGCAAGCAAATGCCACAGAAAAAACTGCAACCCCACACCATGCCAGCAAAGGCCAAGTAGAAACCCAGACTTTCACTTTTGCCAGGCTACCCCTCACTCTCTGGGGTGTCAGTGAAGACCTAGGAGGAAGTCTGGACTTCCATCCCTGCAGGGTAACAAGGCTCTCCCACTCCACTGGGTGGTGGCAGAGGGACAGAAGCCTGGCGGAGAGTCAGGACTTTTGCTGCTACCTTCTCCCCTTCACACCCTACTTCTTCATCACTTGAAGGCCCACCTATCGTCATTGGAAGCCACCTGGAGAGCAGGAAAGAGACATCTCAACCCCTCTTGGCCAGGGACGTGTCAGGGGAGGTCCAGTGGGGAGCTGGAGCTCCCATCTCTACTCAGCAGTAAAGCCCCCATTTTGGTTATCAACTGCAGCAAGGAGAGAACTTGGACTTCTAGCCTTTCCTGTCAGTAACCATGTTAGTGGCCACTTCCTCTGATAGCAGAACTGTCAAAAGAAGCCCCCTAGGACCTTCCTGCTGGTGCAAGGATTAAGTCTCAGGGCTATGAAACTATCTCACTACAGCAGGAGTTCAACCCCCAGCTAGGGAGCTGACCCACATGGCGCAGCAGACCTCTCCTTGCCTCGCCCACTGCTCCCCTCAGCAGTGTATTTCAGTCAGTCTGCTTGTTCTGCTCCCCACTCTGACTCTGGTGAATCCTCTCACCTCCCCCCCACACATACACACCTCTGGCCTACACCTCAGCTTTTGTATGCATAAATAAATAAATATTTTTAAAAAGCCTCCTAAAAACAAAAGATTTAAATAAGATCCAGTGTCTCATAGCATAATATCTAAAAATGTGCAGGAGGCAATTAAAAAATCACTTATGCCAGGAATCAGGAGACCCTCAACTTAAATGAGAAATAATCAACAGACGCCAACACCAAGATGACAAAGAGCTTTCAATGATCTGACAAGAATTCTAAAGCAGCTACTGTAAAAAAAAAAAAACCTTCCATGAGTAATTACAAACAAGATTAAAAAAAAACACAAATAGGAAGTCTTAGCAAAGAAATAGGAGATATAATGAAGAATCAAATTGAAATTTTACAGCAGAAAAATACAATAACCAAACAAATATTCAGCGGATGGACTCATCAGCAAGACTGAGAAGACAGAGAAAATAATCAGTGAACTTGAAAATATAACATTAGAAATTACCCAGTCTGAACAACAGTGGAAAAATAGTTGAAAAATAAATGAAAAAAGCCTCGGCGAGGAACAATAACAAAAGACCTAGCGTTCATGTCGTGGAGTCCCAAAAGGAGAAAGAGGGTGGGGCTGCAAAAGTACTCAAGAAATAATCACTTTTTGGATATCTACTATTTGGATATTCCCCAAATTTGGCAAAAGACATAAACCTACAATTCAAGAAACTGAGCCAATACCAAACAGGATAAACTCGTAGAAGTCCATGCCTAGGCACATCATAATCAAACTTTTGAAAACAAGACAAAAAAAAAATCTTGAAAATAACAACAGAGAAATAACACTTTGCCTACACGGAAAAAATAATTCTAACGTCAGTGGATTTCTCATCAGAAACCATGGAAGCCAGGAGGAAGTGGCATAGCATCTTTCAAGCATCAAAACAAAAGAGCCTCCAACCCTAAATGCGCTGATGAAAATATGCTTCAGAAATGAGAGGGAAATCAAGGTTGTTCAGACAAAGGATAGTTAAAAGAATATGTCACCAGCCCTACTATCCTAAAAGAATGGCTAAAGGCAGTTCTCAGAACAAAAAGAAAATGATAAAAGAGTGATCTTGGAACATTAGGAAGGAAGAACAGAAGGAGGCAAAATGTAAGTAAATACAATAAACGTTCCTTCTCTTGAGTTGTGTGAATTATGTTTGATGTTTGAAGCGATACATATAGCATTGTCTGGAGTGGATTTTAATGTATGTGGAGGAAATACTTAAGACAAGCTTACTATAAATGGGACAGGGTAAAAGGAGTTAGAGGGAGGCGAGGAGTTTGCATTTCCTTCCTGATGACACCAGTAGGTCTTTGTAGCAATGAAATAGTTCTGTATTGGGCCTCCCTGGTGGCGCACCGGGTTAAGTCTTAGCACTATGAAGCTATCTGCAGCCACTGCAGCGCGAGTTCAATCCCCAGCCAGGGAGCTTCCCACATGGTGCAGCAGACCTCTCCTGCCTCACCTGCTGCTCCCCTCAGCAGTGTACTTCAGTAGCTCTGCCTGTTCTGCTCCCCACTCTCAAAATCTTGGTTTTGGTACCAAGCAATTAGGCAATATGTAATCATTCAGAGATTACATGGGTGAGGGGGTACACGGGCCTTCTGTACTATCTATGCAACTTCCTTGTGAATATATATTTCAGAATAATTTTTTTTAGATTGGGGCTGCTCTCAGTTAAAAGTGGGTAGGCATAAATGCAAAGTGGGAGTCTTGGTTATATTCTGTTTAAAAATATAAAAGCAGGTTTGGGGAAATTCATATATAGACTGGATATTACACAATATGAAACTATTGCTAATTTTCTTAGATGTCATGATAATATTGTGGTTATGTGGGAAAATGTATTCTTACAAAATTCATGCAGATGTATTTAGGGGAGGAGTGCAATGAAATCTGTAGGATGGTTCAGAAAAAAGGATAAATAGAGTTTTTTAAAGATTTATTTATTTATGCATACAAGAGCTGTAGGCCAGAGGTGTGTGTGGCGGGGGGTGGGGGGGCGGTGAGAGGATTCACCAGAGACAGAGTGGGGAGCAGAACAGGCAGATCTACTGAAATACACTGCTGAGGGTAGCAGTGGGCAAGACACGAGAGGTCTGCTGTGCCATGTGGGAAGCTCCCTGGCTGGGGATTGAACTCAGTGCTGCAGTGGCTGGGGATAGCTTCATAGCGCTGAGATTTAACCCCTTGCTCCATCAGGGAGGCACCCAAAAGGGTAAATAGATTGATAGAGCAAATATAACAAGACATTACCAGTTGTTGACTCTGAAGAAGATATATAGGTGCTCATTGTACTAGTCTTTTTTTTTATATAATATATATTTTTATTGTTATTTATGTCTTTTACATTTTGCATTCCCCTTGGGTAGCCCACCACCAATTCACCCGTGATCCATCTCCATGGTCCCTTGTGTTCTTTTCTATTCCATTTTGTGCCCTTTCCCTTCCCTCCCTCCGGCTCCTTCCTCCCCCCCTCCCCCCCCACTGATTGTCTCTC